>JAOXYA010139892.1:0-21617 GCA_028565675.1 Sorex palustris | reverse complement strand
TTTTTATTAGTGAAAAACCATGAGGTACAATTATAGACTTACAAATTTTTGTGCTTGGGTTTCAGTTATACAGTGATTGAGTACCCATCCCTCCACCAGTGCCCATTCTCCACCACCACTAATCCCAGTATCCCTCCCACCCTCTATCCCCCCATCCCACCCTGCCTCTGTGGCAGGGCATTCCCTTTTGTCCTCGCTCTCCTTTTGGGTGCTGTGGTTTGCAAAAGAGACATTGAGTGGCAGACTTGAATTTTTAAACAATTATTTCTCCTCCCCCCCCCCTTCTCCTCCTTCTCCTCCTTTTCCTTCTCCTATTTTCCCTCCTCTTCCTCCTCCTCCTCCTCCCCCCTCCTCTTCTTTGTGTTTTGGTCACACCCTGCAATGCTCAGGGGTTACTCCTGGCTCTGTGCTCCTGGAGAGCTCATGGGACTGCATGGGGTGTCGGGCATCAAGCCCGGGTCAGCCATGTGCAAGGTGAGTGCCCCCCCACTGTACTATCCAGCCCCGTAGACTGTGAATGCTTTTTAAAAAAAAGTTGAAGTCTTTTTATTTTTATTTTTTATCTATTTTTTTGTCACATTCGGCGATGCACAGGGGTTACCCCTGGCCCATGCACTCAGGGATCACTCCTGGCCGTGCTCAGGGGGACCATATCCTAGGAATCGAACCCGGGTTGGCAAACGCCTATCTGCTGTAATATTGCTCCAGCCCCAAAAGTTGAAGTTTTAAAGTATATAGAAAGATGCCTATTATTTGAGTCTGTGGATATGAATGAATGTTTATAAGAAACGTGACCAGGCTAAAAATTATGACTAATATTTTATTTTTATGACTAATATTTTAAAAGTGGCTTCTCTGAGAAGCTAAAAAGTAGTTGTGGAAAAATTTTAGATTTTACCCTATTTAGAATAGATTTTACGATTTTAGCATAAATTCCTTCTTCAGAGAATCGTGTGGTTCCGCAGTGGACCCAGAGATCCAGGGGCTTTGTCTCCACAGAGCTGAGACGCTTGGACAATTCTCCCCAGGCACCAGGATTTCAAACAATGAAACGAAAGCCCTTTGTGAGATAAGCGGGCCATTCACCCGGGGACCTGGTGGCCAGCTGTGTGGATGGACTTTGGATGTATCTTTCAATAACGTTTAGCAATCATAGGAATTCCTGATAAGGCGAACAAAGGGAAGCAGACCGTTTGTGTGGAGTAAAGCCTGCCGTCGGGGCCTGACACCGCGCCGGCAGTCAGGTGCGCCATGTGGCCAGCCCCGGGCCCCCTCAGTCCTCCGAGACCTCCAGCCTCGGAGGCCACAGCCTGGCCACGTTGCAGGCTGGGTCCGGAGCCCATCGGTTGGCTCGGAGGCGGCCAGGTTCCGTAAATGCCTCGACTTACTTGCCAGAAACACACATTGCAGGGTGCTGGGGGCCGGTGGTCTCTCTCGGGTCTGGGGGTGCACAGGACAGTCACCGCCTCAGGGAGGGCGCGGGTGTCTCACAGGACAGTCATCCCGTGGAGAGGCCCCATCCCCCTGCCATCCGACAGAAAGGCCCAGCCCCAGAGGGCCCCCCTACCCCCGTCTGAGCCCATAGCCCGGGGGTGTGTGTGTCGCCCCCTGATGAGTCTGAGTGGGGGGCGTGCAGCTTCTGTGTGTGTGCTGGACAGCCCGGCCGCCCCCGCAGAATCAGCCACAGAGACGGGGGTGGTCAGCAAATCAGGCTTCACGTGGGGGTCGGTCCCTGAGGACAGTGCTTCTGACGCACCCGGAAGCCAGCCGGGGCAACACGGGCAGGCTTAGGCCTGTGGACTGGACACCCCCTCTCACCCCCCCCTCCATTCCTGTTCCAGGCAGGGGACCCGCCTCAGGGGGAGGAAGCTGTGTGCCAGCCCAGCCCCATTCGTGGCGCAGCCTCCTGCAGCCCACTCGGACTGAACCCTGCAGGCCAGCCCCTGGGCGACTGGACCTTCCCTCCTGGTAGGAGAGCCCACGGGCGCCTCTGGCTGAGGCCGGAACCTGCCCACGCCCGTGGGAGGTGGAGAAGCTCCGTGAGCTCACGTGAGCTTCTGGGATGGGGGTGGCGAGGGGACCCCAGGTACTAAGGAAGGAACCAGTCTCAGCCCCTCCCCTCTCTCCTTGGTGCTCCCCAGGGCCCTGGCCAAGGGTCCGAGGTGGCAGGAAGGGCCCGAGTGAGCCTTTCTCGATGGCACACCCGCTCTCGGGATCCCGAGGCTTGAACCCTTGTGTGGATCCTCACAGGTTTTACTGCTGGACCATGGAAACTTCCAGCGGTCTTACGAAGGGTCAGGTGCTAGCTGGGAGGTTTAGTCATCGAGGAAACGTGCCCTATTGCAAGCAGGGCCTGTCTGGAGCGAGGCAGAGGCTGCAGAGAGCCGGGCAGGGCAGCAGGGAAGCGTGAGAACCGCCAGTCGCGGCCCTGCAGCGAACCATTAACCCGTGAGTCAGACGTTCTCGGGAAGGGAGACCCTGCCTTCTCCCGAGGCCTGTGGGGTGCAGTTCCCGCTGCCGGCCGCAGAGTGAATCATTGCCCAGGCGGGAGCTGGGGGTTCTGGAGGTAGATCAGCCCGGCCTTATGGCGGGGCTGCAGCAGGACAGCCCTCGGCTGCGCGGAGCACTGTCTGCTCGGGTGCAGAAGCCGAGAGCCTCATTTCCAGCAAACGTCCCCCTGCCACAGACAGGCACAGCACCAAGCCCTGCCCCTCGAAGCCCTGACTCTCTAAGGACGATGTCTGCAGAGGGCTTGCCTGCAGCGAGCCTGCCCAGAAGGAGGCAGGAGAGTTAGTGCAGGGCTGGTGGGGGGAGCCCTGTGGCTCTCGGGGGGGTGAGCGACTGCTCCCGGGACACTGGGAGGAGAGTGTGGGACGCGCGCACACTTTCTTGAACGAACAATTTGTGCTTGGGTTTCTTTGCCCCACCCAGAATTAGTCACTTGCTCTAGGATCAAACGGGAGAGAGTGTCGGGAGGGACGTTTATGAGGAAGTTTCACCTGCCCGGAAGGGAAATAGCAGAGAGTGAAGCTGAGCGGCCAGGCCTGCTCAGCCCTGCTGCCACGGGGCGGCTTCACGCCCTGCCCTCCCCTGCCCTCCCCTGCCCTCCCCTCTCCTCTCTCCTCCTCCTGGCTCTGTGCTCAGGGACCCCTTCTGGCAGGGATCAGGAGATCATATGGAGTTCCGGGTGCCCTGCCCACTGTCCCCTAACCCCATAGCTGTTACCCTGGCCTCTCTTCTGTTTAGTCAGCCACTCGCTCACTCATGCGTTCACATTCACTCATTCGCTCAAGACTCTTGACTCATTCACTAATTCATTAACTCGTGCATTCACTTGTGCATTCATTTGTTCTGTAAAGCATTTACTCACTCACTCATTCACTCACCCGCTCATTTACTTGCGTGCTTCTTCATTCTCTCTCTAGAATTTGCTTTTTTTTACATGTCATTTGCTTACACATTGTGTGTGCAGTGTTTGTGTTTGTGTGTCAGGAATCTACCCCAGGCCCCCACATGCGAGGCAAACACACTCGCCGCCTCCATCCGACGCCCCGAGGGCCAGACCTCGTCTCGAGGGGAACCCTTTGCCTTGTCTTTTTCTCTTCCCCCCTTGTCTGGAGATTGAAGGGCAGAGCCAGCAGCAATGGGCCCATGCCACCGGCCTTCCTTTCCCGGGGCCGGCTGGGGACAGCCTGGTGTCACGCTCCAGTGCTCCGAGCCACCCGCCGTGGGCTCTGCCTCCAACCCTGAGATGACTGTCCGCCCCTGCGAGCTGCCCCTGGCACCCTCAACACCAAGGCCGCTGGCTGCCCGCGGGAAGCAGCCTTCTCCCACCTCACCCCCACTCTGTCCCCTGGGGACTGGCACTCTGCAGAGGCCAGCCAGGCACCTGGACGGCAGGGCAGCTGCCCTCCTTCCGAGATCGCACAGGTGCCAGCCCGAGGGGGGGCCTACTAACACGGGCACCTCCCCGGGATTCCACCACATTCCCTGCAGCTCCGGCCCCAAGTGGCCGCGGTTAAAGAAACCAGGAAAAAGTTGCTGCCTGAGCCCAGCGTTCTTTCACCCCCTCTTTGGCCTCACACCCAGGGCTTTGAGGGTCTGTGTCTGTAGGATGTGTGGCGTTGGGGGCGCTCTTGTGACGCTCAGGGGCCTGAGGTGCCAGCCACGTGTCGTCTTGCCCAGTTTCTCATCCCTGACCCCTCTGTTTCCTTTGTAAAGAGGCGCTTATTGACATCTCAGGGAACTAACTCGGGGGGGGGGGCGGGGGGATTAATCAAGAATGGTACCTCGGGGCGGAGTGGTAGCACACTCTGCACGCAGCTGCCCTGGGTTCGATCCCCGGCATCCCATAGGGTCCCCCTGAGCACCGCCAGGAGTAGTTCCTGAGTGCAGAGCCAGGAGGAACCCCTGAGCATCACCAGGTATGACTCAAAAACAGAAAGAATGGCACCTGGGGCAAGAGAGGCAGCATGGGAGGTGGGGCGCTCGCCTGGCATGCAGCTGACCTGGTTCAATCCCTGGCACCACACAACTCCCCCCCCTGCCTTGCCCGAAGTGACCCTTGAGCACAGAGCCAGGAGGAAGTCCTGAGTACCACTGGGAGTACGCCCTCCTTCTGCAGCCAGCACGGAGACAGAGAAGGGACCCTAGACCCACGCCTGCTGCCTCAGGCTTTCCTCTGGGCCCTCCCAGCCATCCTGTCCTGGGCTTGAGTTAACTCACGCGGCCGTTCCGGCACCCAGGGTCACATTCGGACATCACTCCTGTCTGAGTCCCGGCTCTGGGCTGAGTGACCCTTGGCCGGCTCGTGGCTGGGCCCGCCAGGGTCTGTGCACGTCCAGTGAGCTCGGTCACTGGCTCAGTGGTGGGATGTCTCGCAGCCTAACTGGTGGACATGGGTCGTATTTGTTCAGGATCATTTGCAACACCATTTAAGAATTTTTCAAGCCAAAATGTATACTAACTCTTGAAAGTTTCCACTCCCCCAATAAAACCAGAATAAGAGGGCAGATCCCAGGGGGCCTGGAGGAGTCGGAGAGAAGGGACAAGGGCAGCGTGAGGTCCCTGTGCCACTGGGGCGACTGAGGCCTCTCTCTGTCCCCCTTGGTGCCTCTTCCCCCTCAGCTAACGCAGACACGCGCTGTCCACACAGGTCACCTGAGCTTCTGACTCGCCTGTCTTCGAGCTGAGCCCTCTGATTCGAAAGGTCCTGGCGAATTCATGTGGCCAGAGCCCTGGGGAGATCCCACACACCACCACACACCACGCACACCACACAGTACCACACGCACATCATGCACGCTACATATGCCACGCATACCACACACCACATATATACACACATACACACACCACCACACACGTCACATACACCACACACCACATATACAGCACAGACATACACACCACACACACATCAGACCACAGCACCGTGAACACACCACACCACACACACATACATCACACACACACATATACATCACATACATGCAGACCACAGCACCATGGCCACACCCCATTTCACATAGACAGCACACACACATCACACACGCATCACCACACACACTACACACACACTTCACACACACTACGTATACAACACACTCATACCACCATACCATACCATGGCTGCACCATACCATACTCAGACACAACACACCACCACACACACCGTATACATAACGCATACTACCACACACCCTGTGACTTGGGTTTCTCGTGATAAGGATCGCTCTGTAAGGGCCGGAGAGATGGCTCAGCGGACTGCGCTCAGGCTTTTGCCTAACAAGGCCCAGATTCATTCCCCGGGGCCACCTGGTCCTGCAGAACCTCGGGGCATGACCCGGACAGGGTAGCCGGGAGCAAGTCCCTGAGCACCGCTGGGCATGGCCCCAAGAAACAAGCAGACAGGACACTTGGAGGCAGGGAGAAGGCGCAGAGGGCCGGAGCCCTGGCTTTGCATGTGGGGGCCGGGGCCCTGTCTGGCTACCACTTGGCTGCCCTGCACTGCCAGGAGTGGCCCCTCCCGGTACCACTGGGTGTGGCCCAAATCAAAATTTAAAAAAAAAGAGGCTTCATTTCTCCCAGAGAATCAAAATAAAATGGAAGTGCCGTGCTCAGCCCTGGCACCGGGACGCCTCCCTGCAGACCTGTGAGGTTCGGGCAGCTTTTGTTTGCTTCTTTATTTGGGGGCCACAGCCGGGGGCTGCTCGGGGGCTATTCCTAGCTCTGGAGTCGCTCCAGGGGACCTTGTGGTGCCAGGGACTGGGTTCGGGCCACTGTGTGCAAAGCTCAGCTGTCAGCTTATCTGGCAGGCCTGCGTCAGACTCATTTATTTATCATCTATTATCATGCCACACGCAGCAGCTCCCTGGGCTCTTCCCACTTCCGGGCTTGTGAGTGATTCCTGGGGCTTCCCCGGGGAACCTGCAGTGCCGGGAATCAAACCTAAGGCCTGAGCTTTCGTGCTCGGCTGCACCCCTGCCTCCCACAGCCGGTCTGACTCCCACCATGTTCCGGTACTTTCTTATTGCTAGCTGCTGGGGTCGTGTGTTTCCTTTGCATCCTGAGGTTTGATGGTGGTGCCTGTGCTCAGGGGGCAGCCTAGGACACACGTGGCTGTCCCTTCCCTTTCCCTGGGGCCCAAGAGTGTCCTGAGAGATGGCCGCCTCCTTCTCTGGAGTCCTCTGAGGAGATGTGGCGACTGGCCCACAGCCCTGCTCAGCTCAGATGTCCTGTCCCAGGTGGCCGTAGCCCCCAGGGACGGAGAAGGCCGGAGGAGGCACCCCGCACACACGCACGCACCAGTGCGGGAGGGAACAACATACATGTTTAGGCCACCGCCCATTGCCTGGCCCCGGGGCGGCCTCCTACCCTTCAGATCGCCAAGTATGAATGAATCGCTGCGACCATAATACGCTCCTTTTCTTTTTTTTTTCCCTTTTGCTTTTTGGTTACACCTGGTGATACACGAGGGTAACTCCTGGCTCTGCACTCAGGAATTACTCCTGGCAGTGCTTGGGGGACCCTGTGGGATGCTGGGAATCAAACCCGGGTCGGCCGCGTGCAAGGCAAATGCCCTTAACCCACTGCACTACCGCTACAGCCCCACAAATCACCCCTTTTCTACCACACGTAGAAGCTTAACAGGGGGCTGGAGCGATAATACAGCGGGGAGGGTGTTTGCCTTGCACGCGGCCAACTTGGGTTCAATCCCTGGCGTCCCGAGCACTGTCAGGACCCCTGAGCATTGCTGGGTGTGACCCAAAAAGAAAAATAAAAGAAGCTTAAGGGGTTGTGATGCCTCCTTGCTGACAGAGGGTGCCTCGGGGGCAGAGCTTCCCAGGGCAGCTCTGAGGAGCCCTAGAGTTTGGCCAGGCTTGTGGGGGGGAGCTCCTTTTCCAGCTGGCCTCATGGAATAAACCCGTTTTTTTTTTTTTTGCACAGGGGTTACTCCTGGCTCTGCACTCAGGACTTATTCCTGACGGTGCTTGGGGCACCATGTGGAATGTTGGGAATCAAACCCAGATTGGCCACATGCAAGGCAAATGCCCTACCCACTGTGCTATCACCCGTTTTTCTTAGCCGTAAGCTCCTGCCTCTCTTGTTGGCCCGGGAGCCCCCGGTGCACTTTGGAGGGGGTGTATGTCTGGGCCACACCCAGCAGTGTGTGGGGCTCACTCCTGGCGGTACTGGGGGCCTGCATGGTGGAGCGACCCAGGGGCATCAGCCCTGTGAGAGACGTGCTCGGCCCCGTGCACTGTCTCTCCGGCTGACAGGTTTTATCTGCAGGAGCAGACCATCCTGTTCAGTTCATCAGGGCTGTGCCTGTTTCCTGCCGGGCTCGGGGCAAGGCACACACAAGAGGTGCGACTGTGAGTCAGTCAAACCCACATTCCTGCCCGGCGAGGTTTGTTTTGAGTGGGGGGCACACACCTGGCTGTGTTGAGGTCTCTCCCGGCGGTGCTCAGGGGACCATGAGATGCTGAGGATCAAACGCCACCCCCCCGCATTCTCCCCCTACGAAAGGCACGCACCCCTGAGCCTCCGCCAGCCCCAGAGTCTGAGACGGCGCACAGCAGCAGGAACCATCGAAGCACTGCATGAGGGCAGACAAACGGGTGGGCTGTGGAGGGAGGGGCAAGCCTGTGGAGACGGGGCGGGAGCTGGCGAGGGCAGGACACCAAGGGCCGGGCAGCTGCAGGGTGGATGGGCCCCCTGGAGGCTCGGCTCTGGGGAGAGTCGGGTCGGGAGAGTCCGGTCCAGAGGGTTCTTGGGGGCAGTTGGGGCCAATAGGCCACGTGGGCCCTGGCTTCTTGCCTCCGGCTCGCACGCCCACGTCTGGGTGTCCAGCCCGGGGTTCTCCCAGCCCCTCCGGATCCCGCTCTGCTTGGGCTGCAGGTGCTTTGGTCTCTCCTGGGTCTGATCCGCCACGTGCTGAGAACGGCCGGCGGACTGGGGCTGGCGAGCTGCAGTTAGGAGCTGATGGGCTGCCCCGGGCCGACCCGTCTGGGGTGGGAGGAGGAGGAGGAGGAGGAGGAGGAGGAGGAGGAGGAGGGGAGGAAGAGGAGGAGGAGGAGGAGGAGCGGGGCTTGGGGGCGGGGGTGGGGGCGGGGGGGAGCCACAGAGCCTTCATCATGGCACACTTGCCTCTTGGCTGTGCAGGGGGCAGACACAGGCCAGGGGACTGTCTCTCCTGCACTGGGTCACAGCCCAGAGCTCCTGGGCATTATCGAATTCCGATCTGTGGATTCTCTCCCCGCTCCAGGAAACGTTTTCATCCACTCCCGGCTATGGTTTTAGAATTTAGCGTTCATTCTTTTGGATTTCTTTTTTTTTTTTTTTTTTTTTTTTTGCTTTTTGAGTCACGCCTGGCAATGCACAGGGGTTACTCCTGGCTCTGCACTCAGGGGACCATATGGGATGTTGGGAATCGAACCCGGGTCGCCGCGTGCAAGGCAAATGCCTGACCCACTGTGCTATCTCTCCAGCCCCTCTTTCGGATTTTTAGCACAGGGACCAGTTCGGCCCCAGCAAATATATCTTCAGCAAGGTGTGTGATTCCTTCTTCCACGATCTCTCTGTGCGTCTCTCTCTGTCTCCCTGTCTCTGTTTCTCTCCTGTGTATCTCTGTTTCTCTCTTTTATTCTCTGCTGGGAAAGGAGCTTAAGAAACAGCTATGGCTTTGGTGTCAGACTCTCTGTGCGGGGTTTTAACATAATAAAAATGACTGATAGAAGAAAAATAAATCTTCCTCGATTGTTTTTCCCACCTTCTAGTTGTATGTGGGAAAGTCTTGTAAAAGTCATTAATGTGAAACCAACCAGGCCAATGAGCGTGATTATTTTTTATTAGCAAGTCAACTTCAATATGGGGCTTTGGATCCAAGCTTCAGGTAGTTAAGAAGGCAATTAGGTTTCATGCCTGACACCTGAAACTCTTTATTGATTTATCATTTATTCAACAACTATTCATCAAGTGCCTGTACCGTCCTGTGGGCTGTGCTGGGCAGTTCCCAGCAGAGCAGACAGCTGTCCACTGCGGGCTTCATTCCGGTGGCAGCAGGCACGACAGGAGGGGGAAGGGCGGGTGCAGGGCAGGGCGAGAGAGACCCCGGGGCCCCTCTGACGTTATGACTCTGTGAGGAATTTTGCAGGGGACGGAGAAGTGCTGCCTGCCAGCAGGCCCACACGAGCAAGATGGGAAAGTTCCAGAAGTCAGAAGGAGGCCAGCATAGCTGCCCTGCAGAGGTGGGGAACAATAGAGGCCCGGGCAGGGGAGAGAGACAGAGACAGAGACACAGAGAGAGACAGAGACACAGAGAGAGAATACAATATAAGGCACACACACACACACACACACACTCCCCTCTGCCCCCACAGTGCTCGCTGTGTGCTTGGGGAGCACTCCTGGTGGGCTCTGGGGAGCACAAGGGGGTCCTGGGATGGACCCATGGTCAGCCGCGTGCAAGGCAAGCTGCCTGCCCCCCGCTGCCTCTGGACCCCCCCACACCCCGCCTTTCCATGGGGTTTGGCAATGTTGGTCCTCTGGGGCAAGCGGCTGGGGACGATGCATGGGACGGGCTTGGTGTGTGAGGCCAGGATGCTGGACCCTGGGAGACTGTCCAGGCTCAGCAGGGTCCTGGCTCCCTCTGGCCCTCACTCCCGCTCTCCTGGTCGCTTCAGAGGTCACCCCCGCCCCTCCCCTCAGCAAGACTAACCTCTCCTGGCCACCTCCAGCCACATGGGGACCGCAAGGAGGGAGGGCGGCAGTCACGGCGTAAAAAGGACAGCGACAGCCCTGGAGTTCCGACCACTGACGAGGGTCCAGCCCAGCGCAGGAAGCAGGAGTGGGCGTGTCTGGGGGGGTCTCCTTCCACCTGGATTCCATGCAGGGGCAGAACCCAGAGTGGCTGGTCATGCTTATTTGTTTCAAAGAAGGAAGATTCTCTTGGTGTGCAGTTGCAGCTGGCTGGTCACCTCCAGAATCTCAGGAGTGGGCGAATATGCTTAATTTGAATGTATTCAATAAGGAATATGTGTTTAACTTAAATGCCTATATCGAAGGGCACAGCTGAAATGAGAAGTGAAGGCGTCCAGTGCGCATTCTGAGCTTCCCTGGAGGTCAGCTACCGCCTACTCACTGGCCCTCAGGCACCAGCTCTGTTGTTGGTTCCTGGTTCTTTGCCTGTGATCTGCCGAGGGGCGGCCCCTGGACAGTTCACTTGCCATGGACACCTGCTCTCTCGAAAGTCTGGGAAGAGAAAGGAGCGCTAATTACCAAAAACAAAAACAAAAGCAAACCCCCAAACAATAACAGCAATAACAAAACAAACCCCAAGTCAAGAAAACTCACTTTTTAAATTTTGTTTTGCTTTCTGGGTCACACCTGGCGATGCTCAGGGGTTACTCCTGGCTCTGCACTCAGGAATCACTCCTGGCGGTGCTTGGGGGACCATAATGGGATGCTGGGAATCGAACCCAGGTCAGCCGCATGCAAGGCAAACGCCTTTTCCGCTGTGCTATTGCTCCAGCCCCTGGACATGAACATTCTTTGTAGCTTTATCTATAACAGCCTGGTAAAATGTCGGCAGCCCAGCAGAAATGGGTATAGATTTAGCAAGAAACTTCTCCAGCGGCGTCTGGATGTCAAACAGCAGGGGCAAGTGTCTCTGATCTCATCGGCTCTGAAAGAAACTCCAGGGAGACTGCAGAGGGTCAACACTGCACAGTCATCTTTAAATTGGCAGAAATTCTAGAGTCTGGCATTCTCAGGAGTTGACAAGGATGTGGGAGATGGCCACCGCTTTGTTATGGCACTTAGTATAATTACCCTTTTAAGACGTTTTCAAAAAGAGCAACACTAGAGCAGGAGAGATAGTACAGAGAGGTTAAGGCTCTTACCTCACATGCAGCTGACCCACGCTGGATCCACGACACCACCACATACCCCCCATGAGTACCACCAGGAGTAGTCCCTGAGCAGAGCCAGGAGTAAGCTCTGAGTACCACCAGGTATGGCCCAACCCCCCAAATAACATTATGTTCATAGAAAAATCAAACTGAAGTCACCCAGTCTTCCCACATTTCCAGGAACCGCCCCCCCACACACACATACCCACAAGAACAACCCCTCTGGAATGAAGAAACATTATTTGGTAAAGATCCTTAAGTCCCACACCGTGATATTCTGCTCCTAGCAGAGTCTGTTTGATAAAGGTGAACTCCTGTTTTCCAAGAATACTGTGAAACTGTTTCCTCCACATACAAAGGACACAAGCCCATCCACAGATACATGAGGAAATAAACTGGGATACCATTAGTTAATGAAGAATAAATGATTGCAAAATGGGAATTCCCTCCCTCCCTCCCTCCCTCCCTTCCTTCTTTTCTTTCTTTCTGTTTTTGGGGCACACCCAGCAGTGCTCAAGGGGACCACATGGGATGCCAGGATCAAATCCAGATGCACATCTAGTGCCCTACCTACTGTACGATAGCTTCAGCCCCAAAAAAGGATTTTCTAAGTCACTGCTGTAAGTTAAGACAAGAACTTCACAATTTTGAATAAAAGTAACAATGGTTAAAAGACAGAGAGGAAGCAACCTGGAAAAAGCTCAAATATTCATTCCTAAGCCCTTCTGAAGCTGGGCTGCATCTGCCAACGGTTCCACTCAGTGAGGAAAGGCAGGCACCTTGTGAGAGGTGTGGGAACACAGGTGTATTTCCAAAACAGTCATACTGCCAGAAAGGGGCAAAACAGGAAGAGTGCAAGTCTAGGAAAAAGGCAGACTCAGAACTGTGCAGATGCGGAGGGGGGAGGACGGGGAAGGGGCAGAGGGCTGGGGGGTTGCCTGGGAAGGTGGAATGACAAAGTGAGGAATGACAAAAAGGCAGGAGACTGGGGTGGAGGATCTGTCCACAGTTCTGATCGTGGTGCGGGTTCCACAGATGCAGACACGTAGGTCAAGACCTACCAAATCGCACTACTCAAGCAGAGGTCACATCACTGCACATCAGTGATATCTCCATGAAGCTATTTTCAGAGGCTGGGACACGGGTCCATGCCTGGCATGCACCGACCTGGTTCCTAGCACCACGTGGTTTCCTCCATACACCGTTGGCGCAACCTTAAAGGGCCCCAACTTCTCTGGGTGTGGCCTCAGAGGCCCACATGCTGCCGGGGTGGCCTGGCTCTCCCGCCACAGCAGGGCCCCAGCAGCACTGTCTCCTCGGGCTCTGGCATCAAACCTCTGGCCTGGTTGGTCGAGATTTGCTGGCAGGGACCCGGGGTGGGGGGCCTTCCTCCCCTCCCCAGTCAAGGAAGTGTGTGGTCCACGGTCTGCTGAGGACAACGGCTCCTGAGGAGTAGCCGGAACTCCCAGAGCCTCAGCAGGAGGGGAAAGGACCCTCGACGAGTGTCCAGCTTACAACTTGAGACCTCCCCGAGCTGCCTTCAGGCAGAAGGACACCCCACTAGAGCGCATCGAATCCAGCTCACATTCTTTATCCCCGCTCCCTGGGGTTCAGTGCAATAAATCTGCTGCTATTCTGAGAAAGCCGGGGAGCACCTGGCTTGGGGGAAGCTTCATTAACTCTTTCGAGCACAGGGCCAGGGCGAAGGTCTCTATCCCCTACTCAGCAACAAACTGCTCTTCCCTGCTCCCGCCCGTCTCCAGTATTGTCATCCTGGGGCTGCTGCAAGCTGGAGTTTAGGAGCTACAAAGGTCTTCACTTGGATAACACCGGCCACCACTCACGCCACGGGTCCAGCACACAACGCTCTTCCCAGGGTCCACAGCCTTGCTGGGCGGGCAGACAGGTATCAATCCAACAAGCACCATGTTGAACGGGTGCCAATCAAATAAGCACCACGTCCTAACAGTGAGGCAGGGCAAGGTACGGAGACTCGACTCCAAGCACAGGAATAACACTTCCTCCCTCCCCGGGACTCACCAAACAAGTGCCCCAGACATGCCCCATATATAAGTTAGCACCTGAGCGCAGGGAACGGAAGCAAGACATATCCCAGAAAGTGGCTCCTTCCCTCCAAATGGCCCCAAAGTGCTTCAACCCACATCAGACCTAAAGAAACCAAGAGTCAGGGCAGGAGACAGGCACAGCAGGTAAGCCGCTTGCCCTGGATGCAGCTGACAATTCCATCCCTCGCACCACATGCAGTTTCCTGAGCGCTGCCGGCACTGATCCTCGAGCAGAGCCAGGAATAAGCCCTGAGCACAGCTGGGTGAGGCCCAACAACCAAAAGAAGAAACAGAACCACGCGTCAGCAAGCTCTGGAGTATGAAGAGAACCAGATTCCCGGGGGTGCTAGGGAGATGAATGTGGGCGCCGTGGATGAGAGACCCCTGGGCTCCTGGGCTGACTTCTTGGGCCCACGGCATTCACCAAAGGCGCGGAATCTGCCTCGTGGGGAGAGAGACAGAGGAGCGTGCCAAGGGGGGCTGTTACTGCGGGGCTCCACCCGCTGCTCCCAGCCTAATGTACAGACTAAGAGGGTGAGGTGACACTTTCCACAGGGAAAAGGGTGCGTGGCATCTGCTTTGGGGTTGATTCGAATGAGGGGACTCAGAAGACAGAGCTCCAAATGCCAAAAAGCTAGAGTGGGTTCCTCTGGACAACAGCCCGACGGTACGAGCAGCGGGGGCTGCAGGAGCAGGAGTTAGATCCACACTGCTGGGCAGGGCAGCGACTAAGCCGCTCACTGGAGAGTTCTCTGCGGCGACCCATAGACACTGGGAGGATGGGGCTGGAGCAATAGCACAGCAGGTAGGGCGTTTGCCTTGCACGCGGCCAGCCCGGGTTCGATTCCCAGCATCCCATATGGTTCCCCCGAGCACCGCTAGGAGTAATTCCTGAGTGCAGAGCCAGGAGTAACCCCTGAGCATCGCCGGGTGTGACCCAAAAAGAAAAAAAAACACTGGGAGGAGACAAGTCACTGTGGCCTGTTCACTGCAAATGCACTGATCCAGAAACCGACCTTGGGGATGGAGCAATAGCACAGCGGGTAGGGCATTTGCCTTGCACACTGCCGACCCGGGTTCGATTCCCAGCATCCCATATGGTCCCCTGAGCACTGCCACCGGTAATTCCTGAGTGCAAAAACCAACCTGGTTGGCACGGTTTATAAACGGCACTGAATAACCGTGCCTTTCCACTGACCAGGAGCTCTGTGCTCCCTGAGGACAGGACTGAATATTCAGCCTCAATTCAGGCACCTTCACTTGGTTTTAAAGAGACTATGGATAAATGATTTTATTTTTGCTTCATATTAAATGGGCAGATTTTTTTTCTTTATGGGTCACACCCAGCAATGCTCAGGGGTTACTCCTGTCTCTGCACTCAGGAATCATTCCTGGGGATACTCAGAGGACCATATGGGATGCTGGGAATCAAACCAGGGTCAACCCACTCTGCTATCACTCCAGCACCTGAATGGGCAGATTATTGTGGCACACAAAATGCAGGGGGGGGGGGCGGAGGCAGACAGTGTAGCTGGGAGGCATGCGGCTGACCTGGGTTCAACCCCTATATAGCTCCCAAGCTGGTCAGGAGTGATCCCTGAGTCCAGGATCAGGAGTAAGCACTGAGCACTGCAAATGCGTAACTCCCTCCCCGCCCTCCCAAAAAAATGTAGCCCAGGAAAGAAAAATAATCAGCAAAGTATACTGAAGAGCAAGCGGTCACCCCTAATGATGGTGTGAGTGGAGTCTGAGGTCATTAAGGGGAGGGACCACATAGCGAGAGGGCAGGGCTGGGAAGGTGGGCAGTAGTGGTCACCCCAATGTGGAGAAAAGAGCACCCCACCCGCAAAGGAACCTCGGCCTTTTACCTCAGTCCCCCACAACTCAAACACAAAATGCACCTTCCCGCCTGCCTGCCTCCCAGCTCTCTTCCCACAACCCATGGAAAAGAACTGGGCCAGTCCCCTCCGCCTGCTCTTCCTCCCCTTCTAGATCTTTCCCATGCAAGGGCAGAGAGCAGCTTCCTGCCAACTGGAGTCGCTTCTGTGCAGTTCCCATGGCAACAACGCACCCCAGGAAGTTCAGGGAGGCAAGGTAAGACATCCCGGTTCCCTGAGGACCCAGATGTCCCCCGTTTTGGTGCACACCAGGTGGCAGTGCTGGCAGAAACCACTCTTTGGAAGCATCTGTCAGATGCCTGTGGGATGTCGCTGTGCTGTATCCGCACAGGGTGCTGACCAAGAGGTGGTTCTGATCCCCAGAGACGCGGCAGGCCAGACCACGGGCTGTTCCAGAGAAGATGTGCCCCACCTAGAAGAAACCTGTGCTCATGCGACCCTGGCCCACAAGCGGCAATCCTGGATAACACACATGTGGTACCACTGAGCATGTTAGGGTCCAGTGCCCTCGTGGCGGCAATCACACCTGTGACAGGAACTGAGAGGGTGATGGGATCAGAAGTCGCAATTCTGGAGCTGGAGCGATAGCACAGCGGGTAGGGCATTTGCCTCACTTGCAGTCGACCCGAGTTCGATTCCCAACATCCCACATGGCTCCCCCAAGCACCGCCAGGAGTAACTGCTGAGTGCAGAGCTAGGAGTAACCTCTGCGCATCGCCGGGTATGACCCAAAAAACAAAAACAAACAAACAAAAGACCAGGCCCCCATGTATCCCCCACACATGCCCACATGCAGCTGAAACGCAACACAGACCTGGGGGTGGGGGCAGGGAGAGCCAGGCATCCAGCTCCACAGTCCAGACGCCCTCAATGCACCGCCCGGGTCGGAGAGAAGCTCAGTTGGCTAAGACCAAGGCCACCTGCACATGGGAGGCCTGGGATCCGGCCCCAACACACTGACAATGACCCCCAAACACTGAGCTGAGCTGAGAGCAGTCCCTAAGTGCTACAGTCAAAACAAAAAACAACAGTCTCTCCCGATCAAAGCTCAAGCGACAGCATGCTGTGCAGGGGACCCAGCGGGCGGTCCCAGTCCTTTTCTTGGGGATCAATGAAGACAATGAGCTGTGGACACTGGGTAACTGAGGACAGTAGCAGTGAGCTAAGGATGGGACTCCTGCAGACAGTGAGCGACCAGCCGCACCTGCCTCTGATGGCACTCTGGGCCCACAGCGCCCCCTGCGGGTGAACATCAGAACAGCAATAACCCAGAAGCCTCTGAAAGCTGGACAGGGCCGACCAAGGAAAGTGTGGTGGCGCCCTGCCACCAGAGAGCGATGAGCAGTCCCATGACTGCCCTGGGTGTATGTGATCCCCAGGCCACCCTGAAGGTAAAAATACACCAGATCTCTATCTTTTTGGTTAACTCCAGTGGGCCCAATGAGTCTGACCTACTAACCCTCTTATGAAGACACTCAAGCCCATAGGAAAAACAACTCAGCACGCCGTGGGTTGGCTGAAAGGAGGGGACCAGTGCTGATCTGCCTCTCAGCTTGCCTGGCAGGCAGAGGTCGGTGGGGAGAGTCACAGTCAGAACTTCCCACCCTGTTTCTCTGCAGTCTCCTGGATTTCTGCACATTTAGCGGTGTCCACTGACAGCCCACTTCCGCTGAGCCTCTCTGAGCCAGCACGATCTAAATGGGGCTGAGGGGGGCGGGCAATGCCATCTGCATGGGTCACAAGATCACATCTAAATTCAACTTGTCAACACCTGCCACAGACCCACTCAGCAGTCCTTTGTCGAGTTCGTCCTTTGTGGCGTTTGCCCTTGCTCCCACGGGTACCAGAACCCTGACTCCTACTCAAACCCCACTCTCACCGTGCAGAACCCCCTCCTCACCCTGGGCACAGTCAGGGAGGTGGCTCAGTGGTAGAGCACTTGCCTTGCATGGGTGAAGTCCTGGGTTTGACCCTGGCCAACCCAGGGTCCCCGAGCACCGTCCACAAGGAACAGTCAGGTGTGGACCCCAAGCAACAAATAGAAGCTACTGGTCCTGCCCTCCAGGACTGCGCAGACCAAGACCCTGACCTGCAGAGTCCAGTCCCTTATTCGGCTCATTTTAAGGACCAAGTAATGTGGCCAGGGGTCTGGGAGCCATTCCCAGCAATACTCAACCTGGCAGCACAGATCCGACAAATCACCACTCAAACCCCAGGGCCACTCCATCTTTGGAGACCATGCAGTGCAGGGGTCAAACTCGGAGCCTTGGGCATGCCAGACATGAACCCCAGCCCTAGCGCAGCTCCCCAGCCCGCCCAGAGTCCTAACATGATCACCAAAGCTTCGTTTCTCAGATGCTTATTCTCTCTCCCCAAATCAGGACTGCCAGTTGTCCTCACCAACACACACACACACACACACGTGAGCACACACATGCACACATGTGCGCACACATACACACATGGGCACGCATGCACACAAACACACATGCAACACACACACGCATATGCACACACAGAGGCATGTGTGCACACAGGCACAGATGCAACACATTCACACAAGCACGCATGCACACACATACACACCACAGACGCATACACACGACCACACACACAACACACGTGCATATATGCCACGCACACGCAAACACACCAAACGCACACACACAACACATGCGCATGCACACACACACGAGCACGCATTCAATACACACATGCACAAACATATACACCACAAACACAAATGCATATACACGACCACACACACACAACACACATGCATATATACCACACACATGTACACACACACACACACACACACACACACACACACACCTTCCTGGGCCACATGGGATGGACTGAGCCCAGCTCACTTCCTGGCCTGCAGCCTCTCTGCTCCTCCCTCGGCCTCACTGGGCCAGAGGGCCCAGGTGGAAGATTCAAGAAGTAGGAAGAGAGGTGACCCACACACATTTGGGGATTTGGGGAAAGTTACTCCTCCGGTTCATAAGCACAAGACCAAGAGCCCAGTGGAGGACATAGTTGCCCACCTACCTGGACCAGAGTCTGGACTGCAGAGACCACAGGGGCTCCATGCTGGACAGCTCCAGTCTAGCTTGGAGCCCAAAACTGACTTCCAGTCCCAAGTGGAACCAGAGATTTAGCTCTGGAGTCAGGAGTACCTGCTTTGTGGAGGCAAGGCGCTGAGTTCCATCCCTGGCACCTGGGAAGCCCCTGAGCACTGCTGGGTGTGGCCCAGGTGTTCCCTGGGCTCCACTAGGGGGTGACTACTTGCCTCCACCACTGCAGAGCTAAGCAGTGCTGTAAGGGTGGGCCTGACGGTGAATCACCTGGCCAGGAGGGGTCCCGGGCCCCACCCCAATAATAAAATCAATGAAACAAAGGAAGCATAATGGTTTCTTTGTTCAAAGACTCCATCAACTCTCTGGGAAGCCTGAATTCACAGCCCAGAGGCGGAGGAATCCCCACCTTGTAGGGTGGCTCTGGGGTCCCCTTCAACAGATGCACAAGCCAGGTGGGCAGTCAGACCCCTCCCGCCCTCCACCAGCTTCCCCTGCAAGGAGGCCCTTCTGGGAAGTGTCTGCTCAGCGCAGGCTCAGGCTCCCCACAAGGACACCATCTCCTCTGAGGCTGAACCTACACCTACTAATGGAGCCAGGGAACCAGCTTGAACTCCCTCCCCGGCCCCCCAGGATCCAGCACATGAAACAACCATGTGGGAGTAAAATGGAACTAACCGCCCATTCTATGGGCAGCACTGAATTTGGAAACGGAGGGCTCAACTCAGCCAGCGCAAGCAAGCCAGAGGGCCTGAGCAGGAGGACAAGGGGGAGCCCTGCACGAGAACGCTTATGAACAATGAAGCGACAGTATGGCTGGTAGGAGGCTGACCTTGCACCAGCCGACCTGAGATTAATCCCCCACACCCCTTAAGATCCCCCCACCCACTCACACCCCCCACCCCCACTAAGCACCACCAGGAGCAATTCCTGACTGCAGAGGAGCCAGGAGTAACCCTTGAGAATCACGGGATGTGACCCTAGAACAAAAAGGCGGGGCCTCTGGGTGCTATCTGACCATCAGATCACAATCCTCCCACAAGAATTCTGTGCTCGCACCCCACGGGATTTTATGTCCACCCACATGAGAGACATTATTTGGCAATTTTCTGGTGGTGCGGTTTAATTCATGCCACTGAACAACCGCCTAATTTCACAGGCTCCTAAGAGACAGCATTACACCTTCCGCCCAACTGAAAGGTTGGGGTTTCTAGAACCTTCTTCTGGGGGCCTAGAGATGGTTCAGCGGCCATGTGCCTGTCTGATAAGTGCGAGTTGGATCCCCAGCCCCATCCTGCATGTGCCAAGCATGACCACAGCAGCACTGTGGTCTGAGCGCCTCAGAGCCACCACCAAATGCACTAGCCCCAGCAAGCACTACGCCAGGATTCGAGGACCACAACCAAGCACGTATGGCCCCTGGCCATGACCCCACAGTAACAAGGGGACTGGAGGCAAGGAGGACTTCTCTTTTTAATTAAAAAAAATTTTTTTAAAGGGAGTGAAAAAAGAAGGGGAAAGAAAAGAGGCCCATTTGCTATTTTTCTGGGAAGGCGCATACTGTGTCCAACAGCCTCAGGGGGAGAGAGGGCAGAGGCAGACCCTGAAGAGAAGCCGTGGTTCAGTGCTTGCATCTCTAAGCATATTGTCTGTGGGACAACACCCCCCACTCCACCACAGACACACAGACACACAGACACACACACACACATATACACACATACAGAAAAGAAAACCCACATTTGAGGATGCCACTCCCTCCCATGGGAAGAGAGGTGGGGGGTAGGGCAGGGGAGACCCCCATTGCTCCAGGCTGCAAGCCTCCCAAGGCACAAGAGTTTTCCAGAAGCTGCATACAGAGTCACAATTCTGAGTTTCCTGGGAGGGTCGCTCTGGCACCTCCCGGCCCCAGATGGCAGGGTAGCCGTCAAAGTCCTACCTTCTAGAAGATACTCATACTGGAGCTGGAGGAATGGCAGGATGCCCGGATGTTAGCGAGGATCAGACCCCAGGGCCTCGAGCCACCCCTGCCCCGCCGCTCCCTGCTCAGAGGCGGGCCTGGCTACTACCAGGGCAGAACCAGGGTTGCCTAGGATCATTCCAAGGGCAGGGCGATGACATCAGAATAGGGGGATGACATCAAAGTGAGGGCAGGCCACCTGGGGGTGCAGACAGCAGAGAGAGGATTTTTTTTAAAGTTTTATTAGTGAAACACCATGAGGAACAGTTGCAGGCGTACAGATTTTTGTGCTAGGGTTTCAGTTATACAAGGATCGAGTACCCATCCCTCCTCCACCAGTGCCCATTCCCCACCACCACTAATCCCAGTATCCCTCCCACCCCCATGCCCCCATCCCACCCTGCCTCTGTGGCAGGGCACTCCCTTTTGTAGAGAGGGGGATTCTTGGGGCTCTGAATCAGCCTCCACTGGAAGAGTGAGAAGTGGTCAACTCTGGACTCTGTTCCTTCGGCATCCCCACTGTCTCCTCGGGAGGCTGAAGATGCGAAACATTTACGATGAATGACTGAGCAGTAGGAGGCGGCCTCCATTTAGGAACAGTGACCAGTAGTGGTCCTCTGGAGCCACCCTGTGTTGATTGGGAGGATTTACATTTGCATCATATTTGCATTGCAGATGTACGATAAGCAATAGTGCAGCGAGTAGGGCGCTAGCCTTGCTCCAGAGTAGGGCACTAGCCTTGCTCCAACCCGGGTTCAATCCCCGGCACCCCATATGGTCCTCGAAGCCCCTCCAGGAGAGTCCAGAATAACCCAGGCACCGCCAGATGTAGCATCAAAAACAAAAGGGAAAACAAAACATACATACATACATGTGGATACACACACAAATACATGTAATATCTGCCAGTTATTGGAGAGGAGGAGGATTTGATGCCCCAATTAAACTGGGTGACCTTGATTTTTATTTGCTAAATCTGAGCATCAGTTGCTTCATTTTGTTTCGGGGCCACACCCTGAGATACTCGGGGCTTACTCCTGGCTCTGTGCTAGGGGATCAATCATGGCAGTGTTTAGGGACCATACATTTTCTTTTTCTTTATTTTTTTCTTTTTTGGGTCATACCCAGCAATGCTCAGGGGTTCCTCCTGGCTCTGCACTCAGGAATTACTCCTGGAGGTGCTTGGGGGACCATATGGG
>JAOXYA010139882.1:0-10124 GCA_028565675.1 Sorex palustris | reverse complement strand
ATGTTTAAGTACATATATTTATATATAAAGTAAGTATATACACATTAATTTTATATAATTAATCATTATATATGTGCTGCAGAAAACAGTGACAAATTCTTGCTTATTGTTAGGTCCAAACACAAGTTCAGTGTCTGATGTAAGGCAATATGATTCTTGGAGAAATTGCTGAATAGATAAACTCATTTGAGACTTACAGGTGTCAGGGGGTATAAGGAAAAAGTAGTGATGAGCTATATTTCATAGGGGAAAAAATAGACCAAGAAGAACAAATACAAAATTAACCCTTTGGATATCAAGCTGGACCATGCATTGGTATGGGTTTGACTATCTTGAGGGCCAATGCCATACATGCAACCATGCTTATGGATGTAATTTGGATATTCCAGCTAAGCCAGGATGATTCTGGTTATGAGAAACCTAACTATCAGCAAAAAAAAAATTTACTCAGAATCCAGTATATACAGTGTTCAAATGCTAGCAAATAGATAACTCAGTAATGGGATAAACTCTTTCCCTCCCCAAGACCTTTACCATGCTGGTCTCAGTTTGTTTCTGCATTATCAGCCTCTCTGACTCAGACAGGTGTTATGACTAATGGCACTCCCTCAGTGAGATGTTCTCTGATCTTGCCTGTTAAAAAGAATGCATGATGTCATAACCTAAGAACATGAACCCTTCGTCCTATATTCAGTGTCTGTTTCTACTTAGTTTCTGGTTCTCTTTGTCCATAGGAAGATAAACTCTATTAGAGAATATTTTTAACCTTCCTGGCCATTAGATATTTTTGAAACAAATGAATTAGCCAAGAGAACAGTTCTTCTGAGTGGAAGCTAGATAATAAGTAACATAATGTCAAACACAGTGTCAGACACATAGCAGATTCTCCATAAAAGGTAGCTACAGATCGTTCTTTATAAATGCCACAAAATATTTGGAGCCCCAACTTCAATGCTTATGACCTTTTGAAAGGCAGGTTTCAGAGTCCAGGGCACTGAAGTTTGAGCAAGGAAGACAGAACAGAGGAGGGAAAGCCCGGGGGAACTCCTGCGGCTTCCTAGGAAAGGAGCAATGAGTAGGTAGAGCTGGTGGCTCAGGGAGGCCTGGAGACAATGGATCATGGGGGGGGGGGGGTGTTCCTGGCACTTCCACAGGCACCTGGAAGTGAGTTATGTAACCAAAGACTTAGGAGAAAAAGTCCTAATCCAATATTACTTGAATCATAAATTCATGATGGCAAGGTCTAATTCAGCACAACTTTGCAATTCCATACGCCTTATATGCACCTTGTACATTCAAAACACTTGCTAGCCCGGTCCAGGAGAGTCCAGTGTGAGATGGCTCAGGGCCCTAGGGAAGCTTTCTCTTGGGGAGACAGAGGGCTGGCTGGCAGTGAACTGTAAGAAGGCTGGCAACTATGTCCATGAGCCTTTGTGCTCTTACACTAGAGCTAGGGGGGCTAAAAGGATGAAGAGAAACCCTAACCAAGGTGGGTTTGAAAACACACAACTCAGAAAAATGATCTGTTTCTTGTTTTTTGGTTTTGTTTTGTTTCCCACTGAGTTGAACTTACATCAACAAACTCAGAATCCCCTTTAACTGGCAATAATAGGATTAAAAACGATCAAGTCACTCAAGAGGGTAGCAAGTGGAAGTCAGTAAAGCTATCATTCATTGGTTTCTGTCTTCTGAGAAGCAAACACTGCTGAGATTCAAGAGCGACCAAGCTAGGGCCCCTCCTGATGATCACCCAGCACCTGCAGCCTTGCCCCAGTAGCCTACATGTCACAGGAAAAAAGCAAGAGTTCTTGTCACTTGGTTCTGATGCCTGAACACACACACACACACACACACACACACACACACACACACACACACGATTTCCTGACTCTGAAATCAATGAAATATAAGTGCTGTCTTTAGAAAGATTGCACACATCTACAGAATATAAAGTAACAAAATGGGAGATTAACACCCAAGAATAGTAGAGTTATAATAGTAAGTATCAGGATAGTATAATAGTAAGTACCGGGATAGTATAATAGTAAGTACCAGGATAATACCAGAATAATAGTAAGTACCAGGAGGTTAGCTCCACGGCTTGGAAGCTGGCCTCACATGCTGGGGCACAAGGCAGCTCAGATAGAGAAGGAAACATCAAGTAAAGGGCATTTGTAGGATGTGTGCTGAAATAGCTCAGCAGTAGGGCATTTGCCTTGTGCACAGCCAGCCCGGTGGAGCCGGGTTCAATTCCTCCACCCCTCTCGGAGAGTCTGGCAAGTTACCGAGAGTATCTCGCCCACAAGGCAAAGCCTGGCAAGCTACCTATGACATATTCAATATGCCAAACACAGTAACAACAAGTCTCAAAATGGAGACATTACTGGGCCCGCTCAAGCAAATCAATGCAATGAACAATGGGAGGACAGTGCTACAGTACAGTGCTATCGTCAACAAGAAATATTAGTTACTGTTTGTTTTCCTGAAAATCCCAGTCCATCAGCAAACAAGAAAAAAAGCTCAATGCATTAAGCAGAGGTATAAAAAGAATCTATGGGTGTACAAAGTTATTAGCACCACTGAAAATATTAAAGGGAATACAACCTGCAACAATTAGTGTTATGACTACATGCAGTTTTATTTAAAGTGTGTTCTGACTAAAGACTTCCTCTATCAGGGCTGGAAAAACAGTACCGTGGGTGGGTAAGGCGCTTGCTTGCCTTGCAAGGCACTGACTTGGATTTGATCTCTGGCACCACATAAGGTCAATCCCCAGAACACTGCTAGAAGTGACACCTGAGCATAGCCAAGTGTAACTGAAAACCAGACAAAAAAACTTCCTGTATTAAACACCAATCATAAACATAGTTAATACCAAGTAAAACTGGTAGAGCACTACATTTCTACCATTTATTTCTAAAAGAGTTCTAACAGAAGTCTGGCATTTGAATTAAAAACTCACAGATTTAGCTGATGACATTGTGCAAAATCTACCTCTGATCAAATAAAACATAAAGGTACTCTAGTATTATTAAGAATAAATATGAGGGCCAGAGCGATAGTACAGCGGGTACGTTAGCCTTGCACACGGCTGACCCAGGTTCGATCCCCGGCATCCTATATGGTCCACCAAGCACTGCCAGGAGTAATTCCTGAGTGCAGAGCCAGAAATAACCCCTGAGCATTGCTGGGTGTGACCCAAAATGGAAAAAAAAAGAATATAAGACTGGAGCGAGTACAAAGGGTAGGACCTTTGCCTTGTATGAGGCCAACCCAGGTTCAATCCCCAGTACACCATATGATCTCCAATGGTCCCCAAGACCCACCAAGAGTGATCCCTAAGCACAGAGCCAAAAGTAAGCTCTAAGCTCTGAGCATTGCCGGGTGTGGCCCAAAATCAATAATAACGAATACATGTTAAGTAACCTAATTTTTAAAATAGCCATTTCCAGTCCAAAGAGATAGTTAACCTAAAGAGCGGTTAAGTCACCTGCTGTACCTGTGGCCAATCCTAGTCAATCCCTGGGACCACATATAGTTCCCAAGCACCTTCAAAGATGATCCCTAAGCAAAGAGTCAGCAGTAAGTCCTGGGTACAATGGGTGCCACCACCCAGCCCCCTCTCCCCTACACAACCCCCTCACCCTGTGCAAAAAAAAAAAAAAAAAGAGATATGCCCATTTCTAAAATTTTGTTTCAATAAAACTGGGAAGTCCTAAAATGAGCTAGGTGGGGCCAGGGTCATAGGTACAGCGGGTAGGACACTTGTCTTGCATGCCGCCAAGCCATGTTCAATCCCTGGCATCACATATCATCCCCGAGCACTGCCAGGAGTAAGACCAGAACATCGCTGGATATGGCCCCAAAACAAAACCAATTTTTTTGTGGAGCACCATGCTTAGTGGTGCTCAGAGGACCATATGGGATGCTGGGTATCAAACCCATGCTGGCTGTGTACAAGGCAAATGCCCTACCACTGTACTATCACTCCAGCCCCCACCCCCTGCCAAAAAAGATTTTTAGGACCATGTGGGAAAAGATGATATGCTCATAGGATTTACAATTGAGGGGATAGAGACATTAAGGAATTTCCCCTGTATGTCCCAAAGACCCCAGTACAAGGGGTCTGCAACTGTGAACAGTATGGTACATTATATATACGCTAGCATTTTGTTCCCTACATATAACTATAATTTATAAATTAGGCATAGTAGAAGATTAGTAACTAAAAATAGGACAATTATAGAGATATAAGAGATAAAGTATAGTAAAAGTTATGTGAAGGTGAAGGGTTTCATATATCTTTTGGTGTATACTATTTTCCAATCTTGGATAACTGAAACCATGGAAAAGAGAAGGAAAGACTGTGTGTGTGTGTGTGTGTGTGTGTGTGTGTGTGTGTGTTGGGGTGGGAGGGAGCTTTTTGGTTTCTATTTGGGCCACACCCAGCTGTACTCAGGTCTTGCTCCTAGCTCTGCACTCAGGGTCAACATATGCAAAGCAAGCACTTTATCACTGTACTATCACTCCAGCCCCTGACTGTATTTTTAAAAAAGTACAAAATAACAAGAGAATCTGGGTGGTAGAGAGGATTGAGATTAACTTTCATAGACTTAATTTGCATGGGAAGAAGCAAACATTACATAACTATTATAAAAATAAATCTAGTTTCTAACTGCCGGGGAAATAATAATCAAGGGGACAGAGCAAAGTTTGATTCCTGGCACCCCATATGGTCCCCAGAGGCCCATACTGTGTGATCCCTGAGTACAGAGCCAGGAATAAGCTCAGGTATGATCCAAAACCAGAAAATTTTGAAAAGATTCAAATAGTTAATGAAGCATCTAACTAAATGTGGAAGTCGAAACAAAAATATAGCAGGTAGGGTGTGGCCCTAAACAAACAAAGTTGAAGTCAGGGGTGCAAAAGACAGCTCAATGGACTTACCAGCTCAAAGCTTGCATGCATGTGGCCTGGGTTCTATCCTCAACACTTGAAAGTCCTCCGAAGCACCACAGGGTTTGCCCATCCTCAAAAAGAAGGGGGTTCCCCGCCCTAGGAGTCATTATTTGCCTTTAGCCTCATTACATGATAGTACATGGAAATGAACAGCTGCCAGTTCAAATAAACTTGCAGTTTCATGATCAATATTTGCAAAGGAAATGTGTACATAAATCTACACAGGCAGAAAAATCTGTCTAGACAAACCTTGGATTATAAACAAAGCAATAATCTATCAAAGAAAGAAATGTCTTGATGTGCAATTATTTAGTATGACACTGCAATATTAAACAGCTGATAGAAAAATAAAACAGGATTTTTATTAAGATTTTTGCTTTAATCTAAAAATATCTTAAGGGGCTGGAGCAATAGCATAACGTCCTATATGGTCCCCTGAGTACGGCCAGGAGTAATTCCAGAGTGCAAAGCCAGGAGTAACCCCTGTGCATCGCTGGGTGTGACCCAAAAAGAAAAATAAATAAATAGATAAATAAATAAATGAAATAAAAATATCTTAAGATTCAGGACAAACTATAGTATACTGTGGGTAGGTGCTTGCCTGCCTGCAGCCAACCTGGGTTTGCTCCCCAATACCACATGGTCACCTAAGCATCGCCAGGAGTGATTCCTGATCACAGAGCCAGAAGTAAGCATTGTGCACCTCCAGCTGTGGCCCCAAAACAAAAAACAAATAAAACTGTAAGATCAAGTGGCTGGGGATGTGCTTCACTTGCCTACCATGTGTGAGGCCCTGGGTTTAATCTCCAACACCACCAATAAAAAAATTTTTAAAACATCTACTCATGATTCAATTTAACATGAACCATACCATATCTTGCTTAAGCAAGCCCAGAGTATTGAATGTTGTATATGTATGTATAAACAGGAGGAAGTGGGGTGCTTGGGGCCAGACTTGGTGGTGCTAGGAACTACTCCCAACTCTGTGCTGAAGAATTGTTACTGAAAGGATTTGAGAAGCAAGACATCAAACCTGGGTTTCCTGCAGGGAAAGTATACATGCCAGCCCACTGAGCTCTCTCTCTGGACGTCTCACACAACAGTTAAAAGCAGTAACTAAGATGTTTGATCTGGTTTTTCTGTTTGTTTAGATTTTGGGCCACAACCAGCAGTGCTCAGGACTTACGGCTCTATGCTCAGGGATCACTGCTGGTGGGACTCGGGGAACTGGGAATCGAGCCATAGGGTGCTGGGGATCAAACTTGGGTTGGCATCATGAAAGGCAAGTGCCCTGCCTTTCTCTGGTCACCGAAAAGTTGTGGTTGTTGTTTTTAAATAACACCCCTAGACTTTAGCATTGAAGTTCAATGGGTATTTCAGGGAAATAACAAACCCCCAATTATCTCTACATTCCTACTTTTTATTATTAGTGGAATGAACAAAAAATGAATCTATTATATAGGATATTACCTATTTTCCTGAGAGTACTTCTACAAAAAGCTTTAGAAATGGAACTATTAAAGGGAATTTAATTTTTTTTAAAGGACTGTCAAAATTGAATCTTGTTTAGTTTGCGTTTTTTTTTTTTTTGGTTTTGGGGCCTGTATCAGCTGTGCTCAGGGGCTACTCCCAGATGGTGCTGGGGTTCAGAGTACAATACCACGGCAGGAATCAAAGCTGAGCCGCTTGCATGCAAAGCATAGTTCATCAGCCTACCGAGCTATCTCTCCAGCCTCTCAAAATTGTGTCTTAAAGGGGGATAGGGTAAGACATTTGCCTTGCATTCAGTAAAGCCTGGTTCAATCCCCAGCACCATGTATGGTACCCCAAACCTACAGCAGGTGCGAACCCTGAGCACAGGACCAGGAGCAGTCAGTGAGCTACTCAGTGTGGCCCACCCCACCTCCCAAATAGTAGCACTAAAGCACTGTCATCCAGTTGTTCATCAATTTGCTCAACTGGGTACCAGTAATGTCTCCATTGTGAGACTTGTTACTGTTTTTGGCATGTCAAATACATCACGGGTAGCTTGCCAGGCTTTGCTGTGTGGGCGCGATACTCTCAGTAGCTTGCCGGGCTCTCCAAGAGGGGCAGAGGAATCAAACCCGGGTCGTCCTGGGTCAGCCGCTTGCAAGGCAAATGCCCTACCTGCTATAGTATGTAAATAAAATTAAAAGGGAGAGCCTAGAGAGGGCTTACAGTGGATAAGCTAGTCTAGCTGCACAATAAACAGTACAGCAGGTAGGGCACTTGCCTTGAATGGAGTGGCTGACCAGATTTGATCCCTGGTACCCCATATGGTCCCCTGAGCCCACCAGCAGTGAGCCCTTAGTACAGAGCAAGGAGTAAGCCCTAAGTACAGTCAGGTGTGACCCAACAAAGTTTCTGCCTTGCACATAGCTGACGCAGGTTTGAACCCCAGCACTGCAACTTGTTCCCGAGACATCCCGAAGCACTCCAGGAGTGATCCTTGAGCATAGAATCAGGAGTAAGCCCTAAGCAATGCTGAGTGTAGCAAAATGATAATAATAAATTGATTTAATGAAAAAATTAAAATGAAGCTAGGAAGATAGCTTAAATGGAGGAATACATGCCTAGCATATTAAAGACACTGAGTTCAATCCTAAATACCACATAACCTATCCATCCCACCCCATCCCTAGGACTGTTGGGTGTGGCCTACTGACTCCCACCAGGTCCACACTGTAACATTACTGAAGTGATCCCTATAATTTTTTTTTTTTACTTTGGGGTGGAGGGCTTGGGGTCACACCTAGCAGTGCTCTAGGACCAAAGGTGGTGCCAGAGATCAAACCCAAACCTTGATCTTTCCTAGTGCAAGGAAAGCACCCTACCCAATGTATTATAGCTCCAGTGCTGAATAACATTTTTACAAGAATATGCATTTTGTAGTTCAATAATTTTCTCCCTTATCTAGATGCCCAACTGGCTCTATACAATCTGTGTACAGGGACTTTTTTTCTTACCATCATTCACATTCCCAAAGACAGAACTTTGCAGGTGTGCAATAAACATCTGTTGCACTGGATCAAATCAACAGAGTGCTAACATCTCCAGTATAGTAAATCACAGTATCATAATGCCTTTCACATTTAAAGATTATGAAAACTACACTTTCATGGAAGCTTATTAGTAGTAACTACAGATTTACCATTTAAAAGTTCATGAAGAAAGTGCATTTATACATAAGAAAAAGCCATAATCTTAGATAGCTTTTAACCCTAAACTATTTATAAATAAAAAATTATTTCATATTTCATCTTTATGTGGTTGGAGAGATAGTACAGCGGTTATGGAGCTTGCTTTGCATGCAGCCAACCCAAGTTCGATCCCTGGCATCCCATATGGTCTCCTGAATACTGACAGGAGTAATTTCTGAGTGGAGAGTCAGGAGTAACCCCTAAGAATCCCCGGGTGTAACCCCAAAACAAAAACAAACTATTTCCATCTTCAATAAACATACTGATAATTAGTTTAGAATGAAATTACCTAAATCTTTACTATAAATGTGAAGGCATAACAGGTTCAAATTAAACCCCATTTCAGTGAGTACCCACACTTAATTCTCTTCTGCCTACTCAAAGACATTTTTAAAAGTTTTTTAGAGCCTTCATTGTTAAGAAAACAGTAGTCTTCTCTTTAAAAAAAAATGTAAATGAGCAATCTTAGAGAATGCCTATATTCTCGAACTTCACAGTAATCCTGAATTGTACTGGACTTTAAAACATTCTACTAGTTTTATTTCCATAAGCCAAAAATCTCTAAGTAAAATTAATAACTCGACAGGGCTGCTGATAGAAAATGTCTTTGTTAGAACTCTAATAAGCAAAATCACACTGTTGGGCACTTGGCGAGGAACCCTGCTAGAAGTAGAACGTGGTCCAGCGCCAAACGCCTCTGCCACCTGTACACTGGCGTCAAAGGTGCAGACCTGTGTCCGACTGCTTTCCCAAGTAACCCAACACTTCCGCGAAGCTCCCTGCGCATCCCACATCTGAGCTAGTGCAGCAGGGAGAGCGCTCGCCTTGCACGCGACTGACCCAGGTTCGAGTCCCCTCCCCGGCACCCCGTATGGTCCCGAGTCCCCCAAGAAGTGATCCCCGAAGCAAGTACCGCCGCAACCCGGCCCGAAAACAAAGCAGACCCACTGAACCGGGGGGAGGGGGGGGAGCGGTGGCGGTGGCCTGAGTACAATTCCGAGGATGGTAACTACGGAAGATGTGCACGGCCCCCAAGCAGTCTCCCGCAAAAGCACAGTCCCCCCGCCCTTAGGCATCCCCACCACCATCACTAGCCACGCGGGGCAAAGCGGCGGAAAAAGAAACGCATGGCAAGCTCGAGTCTCCCAGGCACTGGGGTGCGGGGCGGAGCGGGGGAGGGGGAAGGGGTGCGCGAGGCCGGGACACGTAAACAGACACCGGGGATCCCGGGCTCGCGGGCTGGTTTGGCCCAGCTCAGCTCAGAACCGGACCCGTCGGCCGGGTCTGGCCAACGGTGCTGCCGAATGAATGAAGGAAGGAACAGGAGACCCTGACCCAAATCCGGGCGGCAGGCGCGGCCTCCGCCTTCACTGCGGCCCCCGTGGCCCGGCCCCAGACCTCCCCCCCCCCCACTCCCGGGCCGGGAGGTCACTCTCTCCTCGGTCTCCTCCCGCAGAGGCGGCAACCAAAGGTCAACTCGCGCCGGGCTCCGAGCGGCACTCACCGTTGGTGTAGACGGACCCCGAGGCCAGGCCGGCCCCGTTCGGGGCCTGGAGGCCGGCGGGCACGCCGCCGGGGGCCGGGATCCCAGGCTGGGACATGACGGTAGTGGCTGCCGGGGCTGGCCGCGGACTGCGCCAGCGCCGGGCGGAAAGCTGGAAGCGGGGCTCGCGGCTGTAGGACTCGAGGTGGGGAGCAGAGCGGGCGGCGCGTCAGGCCCTAGGCATGGCGGTGGGACAGTGTGGCCCTCCTACCCCCAAAAAATGATTTAAAACTTATAAACTGGCTGGAACTGGAGCAATAGCATAGCAGGTCAAGCGTCTGTCTTGCATGTAGTCACCCAGGGTTCAGTCCCCAGTATCCCATCTGATCCAATGAGCACTGCCAGGAGTAATTCTTGAATGAAGCTGCAGGAGTTACCCCTAAACATCTAAGTTGTGGCCT
>JAOXYA010139849.1:0-10124 GCA_028565675.1 Sorex palustris | reverse complement strand
TATTTTTTATAGACTTATAAATTTTTGAGCTTGGGTTTCAGTTATACAATGATCAAGTACCCATCCCTCCACCAGTGTTCTTATCCTGCGCAAAGGTTTCAGTTGAGACCTAAAGGTTTAGATAAAGCCCAGACAAAGAAATAATACTGGAGACATAACATATTGTCTGGGTGAAGAGGAGCTGCACTCAAAGGGTCACCAGTAGGCAGGCATGAGTTCATTTGCCAGCAGGGAGAATCCTTAACTGTCTGGCCGAGGTCCATTATGTTTTCTTTTGGGGGAGCTGTTAACTGCTGGCTCTCAGCGAAAATAAAGACCCTGAGAAATCAGGGGCCATAAATGAATGGAAGAGACCTGATGGAACTTATAGGGATGCCATGAAACACCCTCTGAGATTTCAACAAAGCTCCTAAGATGACCTAGCAGACCTGTTGGTAACAATCACCCAGACATCCCTCTACCTTACAGGCCTGTCCTGTGCCATTGAAGACATTTCAGTTACCTGCTCTGATGAGTGTGTCCCAGTCAGTTCTGAAATGGGTGAGCAAGATACTTGAAAGACGTATTTGTGGAAAACTCTTAACAGTGTAAATAAGACCTAAAAATTTGAGGGGTGTCATGCCAACTTCTTCAGTCTGGGTTTGCTTTTTTTCAAGGTACACTGGATTCAGAACCTGTGGCACAAGGGTTCAAAGCAGCAGGTCTTTCAAAGGGATTTCCAAAACTGTTTTTGGGAATTCCTATCGAGAGCCATAAAACATCACCAATCAACCTGCCTTGAGAAGTGAGATGAGCTGGAGGATTCGCACCCAGATAGCAGGAGGTACAGAACTAGGAACTCCCAAGCATGTTACTTTGCAAAGCAGGGTATGGACTATCCCAAATACATAAGCACGTTTGGGATGCATTCCCAGGATTCCAAGTTTGCAAAGCAAGACTATGACCATCTCGAGGATAGCATGAACGCACTTTATGTTATGTGTCCCAGACTCTGATGTGCTTGGCAACTCCTGATCTCTGGTGTTAGCATGCTTGAAGTTAACCTGTTTGAAATATGGGCAGCAACTGAAATTACTTTCTTATTGATTTCTATTTTCCTAAATGACCTGAAAATTTTTCTGAATAGGAATTAGTAGGAAACATTTGAACTGGTGTTCTCCTAAGCACAAGTTGAACAAAGAAAAGACTAGAATGGATCTTCATTTTTCTACCTAAAGATCAGAGAATGAGTGTATGAGTGTCCAGGGATGGGAGAGAACTCCAGAATCAAGTCAGGAATGCAGTGACCAGGAATCCGATCACCCAGAATTGGGATCTCTGATAAAGGACTGGTCCTTTAGGATTGCCTCATTGCCTCCCTTTCTGTGGCTGGTGTCTCAAAGTCAAGTTTTTCGGTGTTGGAGCCAATCAAAGGGCAAGATGAGCCTCTACAGGGTCTGACATCAGGAAGCAGGGGGCTGACATTTCAGACAGACCTGCTGGCCTAACGATGTGTGTGTTCACTCGGTAAAGGAACAATGAAGAAAAATGTTTTGTTTTTTACCTCCGTTTTATTTTGTATTACATACCAATTTTCCCTTGAGACAGAACCCTTCTACCAAAATGCTTTCAATCTTATATCCCTTTTTACTATAAATACATATTTTATTTTCCTTATATTAAGTTAATTTTAATTCACAAGACATTTAGAACTCTTTGTGTGTGTGCTTGTTTTTTGGGCCACACCTGAAGATGCTCAGGGGTTAGCCCTGACTCTCTGCTCAGGAACCACTCCTGACGATGCCCAGGCAAGAGAACTATTGCTCAGGCCCCACATTCAGAACTCTTAACCCTCAATTTGTCGACTTCTTAACTTCAAACCTGAACAGTACATGAGAGTGATATTTCAACACTCCCAGATTTCACTTTCCCTGAGGGAGGCAGCTGCCCCTGTACAGCTGCTGGGTCACTGTTATAGGCAGTGAGAGGGATGGGAAGGAGGGCAGCAATGGTGGCTGCTGAGGTTGCAGTGTGGATGACAAAGGCACAAGGGCATATGCAGGAGGGAATGAGAGCTTCAGACTTCTTCAGACTTCTTTATTTCATCTTCCTCCTTCAGGTTTCACTCCTGGGTACAGGAGTAGCTCTGTCTTGCTTCCATTTACTCTTCAATGAGGACCTAATTTTTGGTGCTATGCGGTAAGATAAAAGCCTGGGCATGAGCCACACTTGCCAGATATTTGATAGTACAGTTCTAATTGTGAGATAGTATCAGCATTTAGAGACCACAGCCTCTCAAGTTCTAACACATGCACAGGCCAGGCAAAGTTAGTGAATCAAAAATAACAAAACCAGGTTTCCCAGCAGTGGGTACCAAAGCCAAATTTCAAACACAGATACAAACTATTCAAAGCAACTCATAACCAAAGTCTAAACACATTCAAACACAAAGAGTCAGATTTCAAACAGAAGCACAAGTGGTGCCTTCAAGGCACTTTCCCAAAGAGAAGACAGTTCTTCAGATATTAGAATCACTTTGAGGTTTGTTTTCTCTCTCCTTTGAAATAACCTATTACTTTCACTATGGAGCTCTATAACTTTAGGTTAACAAAAACTCAGATATGGAAAATTTTCTTAAATATTTTAGCTTACGCTTTTGCCACTCAACTGAGTTAACCTGATTTGAAAGTAATTAGTATACACATCATTTTTTCTTTGGGCTAGCCCAAAATTTTGAGATGCCAGTGTAATTTTTGCTAGGACTGAATTGATGTAGGCACTTAGACAGGGAAGGACTCATGGGCAATGGAATTTCTAGGATGTAATAAAACCAATAGCCCAACACTTCAAAAAACCTCCTTGTTAGCTCAGGCCTGAGTCTATGGGTCCCAGAACAATAAGATGGTGGGGATCAACTACCCTGCCTGGGAGATATCAGGTTTGGCCCAACAGCCACCTGGTGATGCCGGTGGGGCTGGTGGAGTTCTGGCCAGAACTGTGCAGGGGCTCATCGCAGACTTTATCAACTCTAGTCTTCCCTTACTGCTTTGGGTGGCAGAGGCAGTGAGAGAAAGGGAACGTCTTTTTCCTCCTTGCCTCACATCAGCCACCCACAGGGACCCACCAACCTCAGAAAGGCAGCCGGCTAACAAAATAGTGCCATTCCCAGAACCAGAGGTCACCTTGCCCCAAGCACAGAGGACAGGACTTAAGGCCCATCTGGCGACAGGAGGAGGCCATCAGGCTGCATTCCATGCTTCCTCGGGTCAACGCCCCACAGATGACAGAAGGACAGACCAGAGACGCACCGTGTCCCACTGGTCTCTGCTCCTTTTTCTTGCCCAAGACAACTTAAAATCCCCCTTATTCTTTCCCGGGGTATGGCTCTACCCCAGCCTTGATAGATAACATCCCAATAAACTGCTTCTATCCCTTCATTTGTACTTGTCTTTGTCGCTCAGGCTGCGTCAGTTAAAGTCTTCAACCTATCAACCAGGTCCAAGTTCCCCATTAAATCACATGAGATAATTTTGATAACTAAACATTGATAGAATGAAAGTTGTGCATTCAATTTTATGAATTTAAGGGCTGCATACTTTAAACAATTACTCTTGAAGCCAGTTTTACTATAATTCAAACCACAATTTTTTAGGGGAATTTTCAAATAATTTCATGCAGAGGCAAAACAAAAATATATACCTTTAAACAATGTAAGAAATCGTTGGTTTTACTCAACTTTTTGATAACAGTACAAAGCAGCCTAATTTCCTATTGTCATTAGTTAAGTTCTTTAAGGTAAAACCCAGTAGCTTTATAGACATCTCTTATCTCACTTCTTGGATCATTTTATTCTTTTTTTCATAGGTCTGTGTCTTTAAACAGTGTGGGCTGACATTCAACAGAATCTCAGAGAATGAAATACCTGGATAGCTGAGCATTTTTATGCTGGCTCTTAGCCCTTTTGATCCTTTTACTACTTTGCCAGTAAGAAATTTAGAGTGAGAATTTCTCAATGGCCGGTTTAGGCACTTTTCAGTTAAAATGTAGTCCAACAAGTTTAAGGGAAATGAACTGAGCCAGCTGGGCCTTCAAAGCCACCAGTCCACGTATTACCAGACCATGCATCCATTACCCTGCTCACTAGCAAGGACACAGCCTTCCCTGCCTGCTGACAGGCCGGGCCAGGTCTACACTTAAACAATTTTACTTTTGATCCCAACCTACCTATCTTCAACATTTCAGAGTTTCCACCAATAAAAGGGGGGCAGAGTGTACCCCATTTCTTTATCCTACAGGTTCTTATCCTGTGGCAAGGATTCAAATGAGGCCTAGAGGTCTTAAGTAAGGCCTCGTGACAGGCACCCCAGACAAAGACAATGAACTGTACCAGGGAGCAAACTTCTCTCAAAGGGTCACCAGGATGCAGGCATGGGTTAATTTGCCAGCATAGAGAAGGTCCTTGACTGCCTGGCTGAGATCCAGTAGGTTTTTCTTCAGGGGGAGCTGTCTTCCTGGGGGAATCAAGCACCTGAGCAGTTCTGGAGCTATGATGAACATAAAGCCTCAGTTAGAGCTGATACACAGCTCTAACAATAGTTAAATCAAGATTTTCTTCAGAGGGCCAATCCACCCCAAAGGAAGGTCACTCATCCTCACATAAGGTCTGTATTCTTTCCAGACTCACCTTAATACCATAGTTACCTGAGAAACCTCGACATTTGTCAGCACGTAGTCTAAGCCAGGGGGGTGCTCCAATCTTCCCCCATGTCTCCCTCCCTTGTCAGAGGCACGTGAGACAGGTGTCTATAGTCTCCATGACATATTCTCTCATTTATACCTGGTGTTTGCATTATCTCTTTCTATCTAGAAATGATTTTATTTAACTTTTTTCAAAGAATCATAGAGTTATTTAGAAGTTGGTTAATTTCCAATGGGAGGGGCTCTACATATCTTATTGTTTCTATCTTAATTTATCTATATTAATTTCATTGTGAGGCCAATTTTGCTTTTTCATGATCAATTTTTCCACTAGTTGTGGGCAAAATAGTAGCACTGTAGCACTGTCCTCCCAATTGTTCATCAATTTGCTCAAGTTGGTACCAGTAATATCTCAATTGTGGGACTTGTCTTTACTGTTTTTGGCATCTCAAATATGCCACGAGGAGTTTGCCAGGTTCTGCCATGTCGGCAGGATACTCTCGGTAGCTTGCCAGACTCTCTGAGAGGGACAGAGGAATCAAACCCAGGTCAGCCACGTGCAAGGCAAATGCCCTACCTGCTGTGCTATCGCTCCAGCATGTAGGATTGACAGATTGATAGGGTAAAATAAGTATCTCTGAAAAATTCACATCCACTGAAAATCTCAAATATGATCTTATTTGTAAAAACAGTTTTTTCTGGTTCTAATTGACTAGAGTTGACATTTTATTTGATTAGGGTGGGCCCTAAATCAGATGAGGATATTTAAAAGATAGGCCCATTATCCAACCCCCTTCCACCCTAGTCCTTATGCTGCCTCTATGGCAGACCGTGTCTCAGATATTCTCTCTCTACTTTTAGGCATTATATTTTGCTCGATTTTTACCACCACCATTCAAGCCTGCCTTCCAGGGGAAGACGCAAGATCATTCATTTTCCATTGCTCACTTTGCATACCATTAAAGGTATACTTCTCAGTGCTTTGGAGATTCTAAATTGTAAATAGTTCCATTCCAGAGACATTTAGAATTAGTCCTGACACGCACTTATCGGAGAGTGCGTGTCAGGACTAATTGTTTGTAGAGGCTCATAGTTGCCGAGCTTCTAACTGAAGAACGTGGGGAGACTGCACCTGCTCCATCTGGGGTGTCCCAGGGAAATTGGCTCAGTATGAGGCCTGAAGGATTCTCCAATGCCCTGGTGCTTGCTGGGAATTTTTGCTAATGTGTATGGCAAGATGACGCCAGGAGTGGTTTGAGGGTGTGACTTCGGACATCAGGAGTGGACTGGGATCCAGGATGAAATGGCCCAGTTCCAGTGCCACCATGCAGTTTGGAAAATTAGTCCTGACACACACATACCAGAGCCTTGATTGTAGGGGCTGGTGGTTGCCAGATTTCCATCTGGAGAAGGCAGGGAGACTGCACCTGCTCCATCTGGGGCATCCTGGGGAATCAGCTAAGTATGGGGCCCAGAGAATTCTCCGGTGCTGTGGTACCTGCCAGGAGTTTTTGCTGCTGTGAGTGGCAAGATGGCTCTGGGAGTGGGTTGAGGGCTTGACTTCCGGCATCAGGATGGACTGGGATCCAGGATGAAACTGCAGGATTCCAGTACCGCCATGCAGTTTGAAAAATCAGTCCTGACACACACATACCGGAGCCTTGCTTGTAGGGGCTCATGGTTGCCGGGCTTCCATCTGGAAAAGGAAGAGTGACGGCACCTACTCTGTCTAGGGTGTTCCAGGGAAATTGGGTTCATATGGGGCCCGGAGGATTCTCCGGTGCTCTGGCCCACCAGGATTTTTGCTGCTGTGTGCTGCAAGATGGCGCCAGGAGTGGGTTAAGGGCATGACTTCCAGCATGAGGTGTTGACTGGGATCCGAAGGAAACTGCCCAGTTCCAGTGCCGCCATGTGGTTTGGCACATTCTGGAGCTTCCTTGTACATGATTGCCGGCTTCCATCTGGAGAAGGTGGGGAGACTGCACCAGCTCTTTCTGGGGCATCCCGGAGAAATCGGATAGGTATGGGGTCCAGAGGATTCTCCAGTGATGTGGTGCCCACTGGGACTTTTCACTGGAGGGTGCAGCAATATGGTACCTGGAGCAGGTTGAGGGTGAGACTTCCGGCATCAAGTGGACAGGGATCCAGGAAGAAACTGCCAGGTTCCAGAGCTGCCACGCAGTTTGGAGATTTAGTCCTGACACACACATACCAGAATCTTGCTTGTAGAGGTTCATGGTTGCTGGCTTTCCATCCAGAGGAGGCGGGGAGACTACACCTGCTCCATCTGAAGCATTCCAGAGAAATCGGCTTTGTATGGGGCCGGGAGGATTCTCCAATGCTGTGGTGCCCACAGGGATTTTTTCCTGCTCTGTGCAGCAAGATGGCACCGGGAGCGGGTTGAGGGTATGACTTCCAGCATGAGTAGTGGACTCTGATCTGAAGGAAATTACCCGGTTCCAGTGCCTCGATGCAGTTTGGAAAATCGATCCTGACATGCACATACCGGAGCCTTGCTTGTGGAGGCTCATGGTTGCTAGGATTCCATCTGGAGAAGCGAGGATACTGTACTTGCTCCATTTGGGACGTTCCAGGAAAATTGGCTCGGTATGAGACCCGGAGGATTCTCCTGTGCTGTGGTGCACGCTGGGACTTTTAGCTGCAGTGTGTGGCAAGATGGCCCTGGGAGCAGATTGAGGGTGACACTTCCAGCATCAAGTGGACAGGGTTAGGGTTAGGGTTAGGGTTAGGGTTAGGGTTAGGGTTAGGGTTAGGGTTAGGGCTAGGGTTAGGGGACAGGGATCCGGGATGAAATTGCCAGGTTCCAGAGCTGCCATGTGGTTTGGAGATTTAGTCCTGATACGCACATACGGAGCCTTGCTTATAGAGGTTCATGATTGCCAGGCTTCCATCTGGAGGAGGTGGGGAGACTGCACCTGCTCCATCTGTGGTGTCCCAGGGAAATCAGCTCGGTCTGGGGCCCGGAGGATTCGCCTATGCTCTGGTGCTCGCCAGGAATTTTCGCTGCTGTGTGTGGCAAGATGATGCCAGGATGGGGTTGAGGGCTTGACATCCGGCATTAAGAGCAGACTGGGATCTGAGATTAAACTGCAGGGTTCCAGGGCCTCCATGTGGTTTGGAAAATTTGTCCTGACATGCACATACCGGAGCCTTCCTTGTACAGGCCCATGGTTTCCATGCTTCCATCTGGATAAGTCAAGGAGATTGCACCTACTCTGTCTGGGCGTTCTGGGAAAATTGGCTCGAGATGGGGTCCAGAGGATTCTCTGGTGCTCTGGTACCCACTAGGACATTTTGTTGCAGTGTGTGGCAAGATGGCGTCAGGAGCGGGTTGAGGGCATGACTTCTGGCATGAGGAGTTGACTGGGATCCAAAGGAAACTTCCTGGTTCCAGTGCCACCATGTGGTTTGGAAAATCAGTCCTGACAGGCACATACTGGAGCCTTGCTTACAGACGCTCATGGTTGCCGGGCTTTGAGCTGGAGAAGGTGGGGAGACTGCACCTGCTCCTTCTGGGGCATTCCAGGAAAATCAGATATGCATGGGGTCCAGAGGATTCTCCCGTGTTGTGGTGCCCTGTCCTGTCCTGCTCAGTCTACTTGCTTCCACCGAACAAAGACCAAGTCTTGCCCCAAGTTTTCCTGTGCCACGAAAGACTTTCCTGTCTTGTCCCTGCTCCACACTTTTTTCCTGTGTACGCTTCCCCCAGTCTCTGGCCATGGTGCAAGACCCCTGGGCCTGGTATTTTGACCCTATTTGGGCCTATGCGACCTGCCTGTATTGGTTTGTGTTTCTCAGGTACGCAGCCCTACCTAAGAGAGGAGTGAGTCCAGAAAATTTTGCACTGTAGAGAGAAATGGCCTGGGGGCTTCCTTTCATCTGCTGCCAAACCCCACCCCCAGTCATCCCATTCTCCATTCTGATGAGCGACCTGTTTCATGGGTGGAGATTTAAAGAGACCTGGTGCTCCACACTTCAGCTCCACCTACATCCCTTCCACACAAAAAGGTTCCATTAGTACTCTACACTGCAAGTCAGATGATGTCTAGTACTCCTGTTTCCTTTCATCTTAAATTATTTCATCTTTATTTTTGAAGTATGCCTTTGCAAGATATAAAATTGAATTGTTTTTTTCTCTTATTACAGTGCTTGAACTTTGCTTTAAGCTGTCCTTTAGAATTCTTGTTTCATATTTATAACCAGCATTTCTCATACAAATTCCTATTCATAATGTCTTCTCTTTAATTGGTTTCCTCTCCCTATTTTTAGTTCTTATTATAAAACTGCAATTCTCACAGTTTTAGTATTTGGGCCCCTGTGTTTTTTTCTGCTTATTAATCCCCCTGTGGTATATTGGGCTTCTAGAATTTGTAAGCCTCCAGTACCTCTATGAAGAATCCACAAAAACAAACTCAACTTATCTTTCAAAGATAGACTCAGTTGTATTCTCCTGTACATTTAAAAAGAAACTATGAATATATTTTTTATTTATCAGTTCAACCAAGCTACTCTTTCAAGTTATTTAAATCATAATTTTAAAGTGGCGATCATTTTACTGAGGGACCTTCAACATACTTGAGACAAATTTTGTCTCCAACTTTAAGGAAGGGTGCTACTGTCATAAACTTGATAGAGGCCAAGAAAAACTACTGAACACCAAATAGGTGTGCACATAATAGCCCCCTTCCCACACCCAGAACAAATTATTCAGTTTCAGTAGAACTGACATTTATAAATATGGAACCATAAAAGTCAGACCTTCTCCTTTCATTTTAAAACTACATTATTATTGCATTCTGATGGATGCTTTATTATGTAATAAGTCCACTGATTATAGCATACTAATGAAAAATAATTCAGCTTCTGAGGAGGAAGAAGCCAAATTGGCCGTTAGGCCTTTCTATAATCTTAAATTTCCAATGTTACAGTGTCAAAATCTACAATAATTCGCAGCAACAAAATGCTGCTTTTATTAAACACTATATTCATAGAAAGAACTTAGATAAGGTTTTTACAATGTCGTAACTCTGTTTGGTCTTAGCAAGTTCAGATGAATATGAATCCAGAATGATATGATTCTACCAACAGCAATTAAAATTATTTTAAATGTTAAAAAATTGTATTTGGAGAAACCAAAAAGATTTTACAGTGACTAAACCACTTACTTTGACTGCAGTCAACCCTGGTTCAATCCATAGCACTGTGTATGGTTCCCCAAGCACAGCCAGGAGTGATTCTGAGAATAGAATCAGGACTAGCACCTGACTACTCCCAAGTGTGGCCCAAAAGCAAATTAAATTTTCCTTTTAAATCTCATTTCTATAGGACTGCGCTCATTTGTGGAGTATCAAACAACATAACATGAGGCTGACACCTAAGGATAGTAGATACACGGAACAGGAAGATTGCTCCATAGCTGGAAGCCT
>JAOXYA010139840.1:0-10124 GCA_028565675.1 Sorex palustris | reverse complement strand
TGGTGGTGGGGAATGTGCACCGATGGAGGGATGGGTACTCGATCCCTCCCTCCCCCCCATCCCATGAGGCCCCATGTGCCTCGTCAATGCAGTCTCATACCTGGCTGTTCATTAGGCTCTAGAAGATGCAGGCCACCATGCAGCCATCACAAAGGGGGACAGGCAGGGGACAGACACCCTTCCCCTCCCAGGGTGGCATTCTGCTAGACATTCTTGTGCACACACCTGCATCCTCCAGCCGCCCCTCCCAGGGAAGAGAAGGAAGAAAGGAAAGGGAGCAGCAGGGTGAGCGAGAGGGCAGCAGAAAGGGGCTTCCTGCGGGCCGCAGCCTGGGGTCCACTCGCGAGTTAGCCCTGAGCAGTGCAGGGTATGGCTCAAAAGGAGAGGAGGACAGGGACACAGGGCAGGGGGGAGAGACAGAGAGACGGGGAGACAGGAGGACAGGGGACAGGGTGACAAGGGGACAGGGGCCTGGGTTCTGGCTGCTCTGTCCCTGAAGTGGCTAGGTGGACAGTCTTTATTCTGAAGCTGAGAGACACTGTCTCTCAAGGACATCCTGGAACTCTGAGTGCTGAGGGGAAGGACAGACAGACCGGAATTGAGGCACAGATGGTGGCAGGAGGGGCAGGGGAAGCTGCGGGAGCAGGCACTGCAGTGGACGCGGGGAGATAGCCCACCCCACCCCCGCCCGGCTGGGAGAGGGTCAGCCATCTCTCCTGGGTCTTGCTCAGCTTCTGGGTTTGCCACAAATGAAAATACCCGAGGAGAAGCTCTGCTAGAGGTGGCCGTCCTGGGAGCAGCGTCGGCGGAATTCAGGGCCAGGACGAGGAGGGCGGCGGCAGCGGAGCAGCAAGACACCAGTGTTAGGGTTGGAGCGATAGCACAGCGAGGAGGGCGTCTGTCTGCACGCGGTCGACCTGGGTTCAATCCCCAGCATCCCATAGGGTCCCCCCAAGCACTGCCAAGAGTGATTCCTGAGTGCAGAGCCCTGAGTGACCCCTGAGCATCGCCGGGTGTCTGACCCAAAAAAGACAAAACTACTGACACTGTCACTGTCCTCCCATTGTTCATCGATTTGTTTGAGCAGGCCCAGTAACATTGTGAGACTTGTTACTGTGTTTGGCATAATGGAATAAGTCACGGGTAGCTTGCCAGGCTTTGCCATGCTCAGTAGCTTGTGGGGCTCTCCAAGAGGGGAGGAGGAATCGAACTCGGGTCGGCCATGTTGGCTGCCTGTAAGGCAAACGCCCTACCTGCCGTGCTATTGCTCCAGCCCCAAAAATTCTTTATTCCTATTTAAGGATCTTAACTGTCACTGCCACTGTCCTCCCGTTGTTCATCGATTTACTCGAGCGGGCCCAGTAACGTCTCCATCGTGAGACTCATTGTTACTGTGTTTGGCATATGGAATACGTCACGGGTAGTTTGCCAGGCTTTGCCATGCGGGCAAGATACTCTCAGTAGCTTGCTGGGCTCTCTGAGAGGGGCAGAGGAATCAAACCCGGCTTGGCCAGGCCGGCTGTGCGCAAGGCAAACGCCCTACTGCTGTGCTATCACTCCAGCCCAAGACAAAACTAAAGAAATTAAAAAAAAAAGACATGAGTATGAAGGGGCATTTGCATGAGGGCATGAGAGACAGGCTCCCCGCCCGTCACCCGTGGCGCCGACCCCAAGACAAACTCAGGAGAGCAGGGGCAGGAAGGGGTGTGGGTGAACCCCGAGACTTGTTTCCGGGGCCCTGTGGCAATCGTCCTTGCTGGGGGAAGGGTCAGAAGTGGCTGAAGTCGGTTCTGTCGGTGGCGAAGCCTGGGGGTCGGACAGGCTCTGAGGAGGAGTACCCGTGTCGGCTCCTTGGAGCCTCAGCCGGCCAAAACCAAGGTTGGAAGGGAGTCCATGCCCGCGGCCACTTGCTGGGCCCCATACAGCCACAGGCCACCCCTCCAGCCTCCCGCGGCCAGCCCACCTGCCCAGGAGCCTCTCAGCCCGACAATGCCTTCCCTTCCCTCTGTGGCCCATGGCCGCAGCCCCGGCCAGCTCTGGGGTCTCGGCTCTGTCTCTGTCTGACCAGCTTCAAGCCAGAGAGACTCCTCACGCTCCCAGAGGGGCCCCTGGCTGTCTCCCTCCAGCTCCTTTCCTGCCTCAGCAGAAGCATGAGTCCCAGGGGCCCCGTCAGCCCCACGCCACCCCCTGCCCACTGACCAGTCCAGCCCAGCTCCCCGCGGGGTGGCCAGGCCCCTGACCTGCAGTCCCTCCCCGCACGCCCTTCTCCTGTTCCTCCTCTGGGCCTCGGGCTCGGCTGTTCCCTGGACACACCACGCTTGTCCCCTCACCCAAAGTCTCCCCCAGAACTCTCCAGGGCTTCTCTCAGCCCAGTGCGGAGCTATCCCCGGGTCCCCCTGAGTCTCTCCCCACCCCACCCCCTTTCTGGTGGATTTGTCTATTCCTGCCACCCCACCAAGGCCTTTTCATCATCTATCTGCCTTAGGAAACGCAAACTCACAGTTAATCATTTTTGCTTCATGGTGAGAAACTGGCAGCAGAGACCCGGCCAGGGCACGGCGGTGTGAGGGACACGGCGGGCATCACTGGCCCCTCTGAGCCCCCAGCTGGGCCCTGGAAGCCTCCACCTCCTTCGTGATTTCCCTCCTTTTATTTAGTTTTGGTTGGGGGCCACACCTGGCAGTGCTCAGGGCTACTCCCGGCTCTCCTGGTGGGCCCAGAGAACTCTCTGTGCACTGGGCCAGAACCCGGGCTGAACCCGTGCAAGGCAAGTGCCCAGCCGCTGCCCTCTGGAGCCCCACACGTGCACCCCTGGGCTGCGGGAAGGGGCACCCCGTGCTTTCGTGTCTGAAACAGCTTCAGACGCAGAGCTGAGTCTCCTCCAGCGAGCAAGCTCATGCCTGGGACCCGCCTCACGAGACCCTCCCCTGCTTGGTCAGCCTCCTCCAGACAGGCCTTGGGCTTCATGAACGTCAGCATGCATGGCCGAGGCTCTGGCACATCGCTCCTGCCCGTACTCCCTAGAGCGGGCACTCCTGGTCGGTTCCCCTCAAGTACCCGGGTCAGACTGGGCGGGGGGGGGGTGAGCTCTGTGCTCTGTGCCCACCCCCACGAGCCGCTTCCCCCTCTGGATTGTGCCAACACGCAGCCCAGGCATGGGTCCGAGCCCGAGGTGCTCAGCAGCCCCCAGACAGGCTTTGCAGCCGGGGGCCTGCGCCCTCCCTGCAGGCTTGCAGGTACGTGAAGCAGACTTTCTGGAACGGCCCGGAATATTCCCTGGCAGCGCTCCAGGGCCCAGACAGCCAGCCAGCTGTGGCCGACCCGACTGACCACACCCTGACGCCCAGTCGTGCTGCGTCCGGTGGCAGCTAGGAGCGGGCAGGAGCCGCGGGTGCCCATGGGGCCGGGACGCCAATGGGCCCTCTGTTCTCAGGCCGGGCCAGGACTGCACGGCCGAGGTGCCGGCTTGGCCCGCTGACAGCAGGGGCAGGCGGCAGCTGGGCTCAAGGAGCCAGAGGCTTATCAAAGGCCGGGGGGGTGGGGCTGGCCCGGGCTTCTCGGTTGAAAGGACCTTCCTGTGTGCCTGCGTGTGTGGACGCTCTCTGTGCTGGGGGCCCGGGTCTGGCTGCACATGCGTGTGCTCGTGTGTGGGTCTGCATGCCTGTGCACATGCCCGTGTTCGCCTCATGCACGCCTGCTTGGGCCTGGGGCAGCATTTGAAGCCTCTGGGGAAGGACCCGGGGACGCACGCCGAGCGGTGCCAGGCACCCAAGACATGTGGTTCCACTTCCTGGCAGGGGTGGTATTGGGGGCCCAAGCCCAGGGAGAGGTGTGGGGACCCCCTTTCTCCACCCACTCCAGTGGGCGAGTCTGCTGGGGTCCTGGGGGTCCCCTGGGACACGATCGCAGATGGAGTCAGAGCCGGGAGTACAGGGCGACCTTTGTGCATCTTTGTGTCTATGTCCAGCCCCAGAGGATGGCCCCAGGGCAGGGTCCCACTGAGGCCCTGGGGGAAGCAGAGTTGGAGGGTCCCAGGAGAAAGCGTGTGGCAGGCACGGTGGGCCCGACGGTCACTTCAGCTGAGCGTGACTGTGGGGCTGGGGGCAGAGACGCCACTTGCTTCCCACCATGGCCCAGTGTGGCGAACGAGCACAGAGTTGGGGCAGCCGAGTTACTCCTTCCCTTTCTCCACAGAGGGCCCAGGGGCAGAAGCCTCTCCACAACTTGAGGAAAATAAGCCTAAGAACCTGCACAGGAGCAAATCTCTGGGGTTTTCTGAAAAAGTTCTCAGAGAAACTTCTGGGTTCCTGAGTGCCCACTGCATGCAGCTGGGCAGGCAGCCACTGGCCCTGCTGAGCTCTGGGCCCTGCATGTCCTGCCCCTTTGCTGGGCCCTGGAGACAGCGTGTGTGTCCTGGGACCACCCCCCGGGCCCTGGCCAGCTCGGCCATGGTATCAGATCTTCCCAAGGACCCAAGGCCACGCTGGCAGGGACCTGGGGCCCCTCATAGCCTGCAACCACTCGGACAGGCGCGAGGCCGAGAGTGACCGTTCCTCTCGGCGAGGACGCCCGGGCGGAGCAGCTGGGCCTCGGCCAGGGTCTGCTCCGTGGGGCTCAGAGCTAGCCGTGGGCAGCATCCCCGTGGCAGGAATTTCCGTGGTGGACACTGCCCGATACTGTGCTTCCTGGGCAGAGCTGGGTGGGAGCAGCTGGCCGGCATCTCCTCAGCTGCAGAAGGCAGAGGGTGGAAGCGGCCGTGGTGGAGTGGCCGAGGCCTCCCTGCCCTGCAGCAAGCCCCCTGCAGGCCTCGGGGCTGGTGCCCTTGGGGGGGGGGGACCCTGGCTGTCCTGCCTGCCCCGGCCAGTGGGCACTGAGCATGCTCAGGCCCCAGCATCAAGCAAGCACGGCCAGCCGGCCTGAGTGTTTGCTGAAGGTTCTGGACGCGCCCTCGTAGCAGGCCGTCACCCTGGGGCCATCTGTCAGGTTTCTGGACGGCTGGGAGAGAAGAAAAGGCATCAATTTTCCCGAAATAGCACCGACAGGATTTCCTGGTGGGAGGCGGGCGGCTGCTGGAACCAGGAACTCGGCTCAGGCACCACGGGGGACCCAGGGAGGCCCGTGTCCTGCGGTGGCTGCCACTCGGCCTGACCTGAGCAGGTGGACACAGCGGGCAGGAGCAGCCTGGCCTGGCCTGTGCCAGGGCTGCCTGCCATCTCTTGCTGACCCAGTGTTCTGTGCCCGCACCCGGGGCCTAGTGGGGGGGCACCCTGTGCCTCAGTTTCCCCATGTGGCCCTGCATCCCGGGGCTGAGATGATGAGAGGGTCTGCAGCTGCGTGTGCTGACCCTCACTGGCCCGTCTCCACCCCGTCCTGCTGCAGCTCCCGGTGGCCACCTGGCGCAGCCTCCCCTCCCTGTCCCCCCCTACGAGGACACATGTCATGCACATGACGGGGACTCGCCCTGTGTCTTGTCCTTCACCAGAGTAGGGAGAAGTCGGTGAGGGGCTGTGGCTTGCCGACCTCCCACGCAGCCTCCTTCCCTCGGGCAGTCAGTAGGGAAGACGGCCCTGCCTGGGTGGGGCACCTGTGCAGCTGACCCGGCTGTCCCCAGAGAGGACATCAGGGCAGGCTCTGAGGACGCCCCCGGGGTCCAGGGCTCCCAGCGTTCCCGCTGGGCGCGGGAGGGAGGATGGCAGGCGAGGTGTCCGGGAGGCTCAGCTGGAGAGGATGGGTCTGGGGCGGCCACTGCAGTGGACAGAAGGGACGGGAGGTCGGCAAGGCAGTCATGCAGCAGCTGCCCATGCCTGACCTGAGCGCGAAAAGGCTCTTGAGAGCAGGATTATAGTGTGCGTGCCGGACATGCAGGAGGGCAGAAACAGCCAGGGACAACTGTGATGGGTGGGGGGAGAGAAAGGGGAGAAAGAGATGAGAGGGAGGGAGAAGGGGAGGGGAGGGAGAGGGACAGGGTGGGGAGAGGGAGGGGGCAGGGGGGAGGGGTCGAGAAGGGGAGGGGTTGGGAGAGAGAGAAGATGGGAGGGGGAGGGAGGGGGAGGGGAGGGAGAACGCATGTGCAGGGTCATGGGGACGCTGCACAGGGTCCAGGCCTGTCCACAGGGACTCAGCCAACAGTTCAGTCCCCGGCACTCACAGGTCCTCCCGGCACCCCAGGAGTGCTCCTGAGCCTACCGGGGGAGCTCCGCACATGGCTTCCCCTGCCCTGCTGGCCAGCACGTCCGCAGGGTCCTGGCACCTGTCCCAGCTGGTGAGCACCTGGCAGGTGAGCCTCCGCGTCTGTGCTGGCAGCGAGTCCTGCCGCTCCCACGGGGCCCTGTCGCCCGGGCGCCCGCTGGACAGGCAGTGGCTCTGACTGGTGCTTCTGCCCCTGCGTGGCCATGTCTGGCAGCGGCTCAAGGCCCGGGAGCCACAGTGTTGCCTGAAGTGCCTGTGGGGGGAGGGGCAGGCAGCTACTCCCCATGCCTGCCCCTGCTCTGGGATCGTCTTGGTGCAGGGTGCTCCTGGCTCAGTGCTCGGGAGCTCGTGTCTGGGACTTGAGCCTGGACGGCACCTCCACGCGGGCCCTGGCCTCCTGCCCACCTTGGGCGGCCCCTCAGCTCCTCCTGGGGGCGCAGGAAGGGCAGGAAGCGGCTCTCTCCACCCCCACCCGTCCCAGGACCCTGGAGCTCACCGCCCTGCTGGCCATACCTCGTGCCCTCCGGCCTGCCAAGGCCCCTCAGCCAGTCCAGGGCCAACACTGGCTGGGCCGCGGGTCTCAGCTGAGGACGGGGCAGGGCGGCTGCTCGGACAAAGGGTCCAATGTTCCAGTGGCCAGGGCTGCTCCCAGACCACCGGCACCGTCCAGAAGGTGCTGCCCCTCCCATATTCAGCCATCCTAAGGCCCCACCGCAGCCCCCGGCCCCAGCCCCCGCCCTTGTGGGCACACAGACCCCCCCTTCCTCACCTCCTCCCAGCCGAGGGTCTCAACGGGAGGGGGGCACGGAGCCGCACCCAGCGTCAAGCCTGTTTCTAGCACAAGCGGCTGGATGGTGTTTCTTCTCCATCTGGGGAACGCAGTGACCAAGGACAGGAGGTGGACGGGCGGCTCTCGGGGTCGTCCTGTTGTGTCAGTCCTGGTTCCTGGCCGACCTGGACAGGTGGGGGACAGCAGCTCTAGGTCGGGTCATGGCCAGGCTGGGGGCACCCGGGGGAGGGGACATGGGCCCAGGAAGGGTGGACAGGGGTCGGCAGGGGAGGAGGGCGTGGGGGACCCCAGCAGTCCAGCCCCGTGTTCAGGTTGTTCTGGGATGGGCCTCGGTCCAGACCCAACAGGGAGCAGAGACTGAGTTCGGGCATGGTGGGTCGCGGCAGGGAGGGGGTCCCATGCCACGCGGGGAGGAAGCTGGGCTGGCGCGAGACCCCTCGTAACTGGTGGGGGGAGGCGAGGGGCAGGGTCTGTCCCCTCTCACTCTCCCTTCCAGCTTCTCGCCCACCTTGGGGTGCCTGGCACAGATTGGTTGGCACAGGACCCTTAGGGTGCCCCCAGCTTTGGGGCGTCTCCTTGATGCACCCCCAGTCTGGGCGGTCCCATGCACCTCCTCGCCGCGGCTGCCTGCCACGGGGTGTGTGTGGAATGAGGGGCATTTCCGGTACCTGCAGGAACGTGGCGCCCGACGGCCCGGCCGCCCACAATGGTGCTTTCACGCTGCCGGGGGCGTGGCCAGGGGGCCACAGAGTCGCCTTGTTCCCGCCCCCCCACCCTGAACCCGCGGGCAGGCAAAGCCCCACGAGGCCTCCTGGCTAGTTGGGGAAGGGCCGCGGGGCTGACCGTGCATCCCGTGGGTGGCTGGCCGGGCTGACCGGAAGCTGGGCCCAGCCGGGTCGGGGCTCCCGGCAGCAGCTCTGAATAAGGCCTTTGTTCCCGCCACGCCGCCGCAGGGACCCGCAAAGGACATTTTCTTAGTGAAATGACCCCAAAGGAGACACCTCCAGGAAACAGCCTGGGCATTTCTGGCCCCTCCCTGTCCCTGTCCCAGGCGTGGGTGGCCAGAGGGCAGTGGCGTCCCCAGCCCGGCCCTTCCCTGCACTTCTCACTCACATCCACTTTGGTGTCCACAGGAGCCGGGGCTGCCCTCGTTCCCTGCAGTCAGCACTGGGAACCCTGGACACTGCTGGGCCACATGGGCAGGAGCAGAGCCAAGAAGCCGGACAGTGGAGAAACGAGCGGCAGGCCGGGCTCCGGCCATCGGGTGCCTCAAGACCTTCATGGCCGGAAGGGAAGTGTCAGCCCACGTCACATGCCCCCTCGGCAGGAATCGTGGACGGGTCCGGTTGCTGTCGGGTGGGTAGAGTGGGCACTGGCCAGTGCTGGACCCTTCAGTTCTCAAGGCTGCGGTGGGGGCACTCAGGCCGCTGCCTCAGACCCTTCTGGACAGATGCTTCTGCACGTGGCTGTTGTTGCATGTCAGGATTCGAACCCGGCCCCCCCACAGGCAAGGCCTGACCCTGTGGCTGGGCCACAGCCCTGGGCTGGGATGAAAGCCAGGGGGCGGGGAGGGGGAATCCTTTTCCATCGTCCACACCTCACCCCACACACGATCACGTGTCTCTGGTTCCCGGGTGCTGTCTTTGACATGTTTTATCGTGTTTATCTCTTTTTGTTGGGGGGAATCGGAGGGGTTGGGTCACACCTGGTGATGCTCAGGGGTCACTCCTGGCTCTGCACTCAGGAATCTGAGTGAACCTGGCGGTGCTCAGGGGGACCCTATGGGATGCCAGGGATCGAACCTGGGTCAGCTGCATGCAGGGCAAACGCCCTCCCCGCTATGCTATCACTCCAGCCTCATTTCTGTGTGTATCTCATGTGCTGGGCTCCACCCGACAGTGCTCAGGGATGACTCCTGGCGAGGACAGGGGTTCGAGACTGGCTAGCTGGCTGCAGTGCCAGCACCTTAGCAGCCTGTGTCCCGCACCTGTGGCTGGCGCCCCCTTCCTGCTCCAGAAGGGACGATAGTGCCTCAGTGAGGAGCCTCTGGCCGTGGCTGGCCCAGGCCTGTAGCGGGGACGCCAGGCGTGTGGACGCTCTCAGTGACCTTGGCGGCTGGAGCTGCCCCGGGGACGGCTGGGGGCTTCGGACCCTGCTCTGCAGTCCAGCCCAGCCCCCCATCTCTCTCCCAGAATTGGGGGTCTCTGTCCCTCCCCAGGCCCATTGGGGAGAATGAGGTGGGTGTGGACTGCCCAGCTCCGAGGCCTCGGGCCAGTGCTTCAAGGGCCCATGAGAGTGACCGGGGCTTGGCGGCCCCGTGTGGGCCCCGCGGGACACCTGGCTGGAATGTGTCCCCACCCCCCCCCCCATCCATCAACACGGCGAGCTGACAAAGGTGCTTAGAAACCCAGCAGCCCAGCGCGGGCGGCCGCAGAGCAGACGCGGGGAACAAGGGCCCCTTATTCCGGGAGTTCACGTGCCGGGCAGGGCTGTGGCCTGAAGCCTCCTCGCCTGGGCCTCTGGCGCCCCTGCTGTGGGCCAGGCGGGGCTGGGCCCTGGGGGGTCCTGGCTCCTCCTGAGGAAGCTGTGAGGGGCTGTGGCACGTGTGACCCCTCAGGGGTCAGTGAAAGGCGGGAGGGAGGGGGAGCTCCCTGCTTCCCAGCCCTGACATGGGCTCTGGGGACACTCTGACTCCCAGCGCACCCGCCCTCCCACCTACACACAGTGGACAGGGCAGGACGCAGTGGTGCCCGGCACACACCCCCTTCTGTGTCCTTGCCCTGTGTGTGTGGGGGGGGGGGCGCTGCTCTGGGCTGCAGAGCACTGAGCCATCCTGACTCCCGCGGCCGGTCAGGGCCAGAGTCAGCACGGCGGGGAGGGCGGGTGTCTGCCTCGCACGCGGCTGACCCGGGTTCGATCCCCGGCACCTCACAGGGTCCCCCCAAAGCACCACCAGGTGGGATTCCTGAGTGCAGAGCCAGGAGGAACCCTGAGCACTGCGGGGGGTGACCCAAACCTCTTCCTGGGGTGGGCCCTGGGCTCAGCTGCGGGAAGCATCCCCGTCCCCTCGTGTCTGAGCTACAGATGCTCCCAGCCCAACCCTGGCCCCCCCCCCCCCCCCCCCCCCCCCCCCCCCCCCCCCCGC
>JAOXYA010139821.1:0-10125 GCA_028565675.1 Sorex palustris | reverse complement strand
ATCACTTGACATCCCGTTACTCATCAGTTTGCTCGAGCGGGCGCCAGTAACGTCTCCATTCATCCCTGTCTAGTGCTAGTGTGGCCCAATGGCATCTGCTCACTCCAGGAACACAAAGAGCATCAAACCCACCATTCAGGGTCTTGACGAAGAAGTCTGACCATCTCGTAGGTAGGCAGCCATGTGATCTTTTGACACCCCGTAGAATCCAGTCAGTAATGGCTCTAGTCCAGCGGTTGTCTCCAAATCTCATTATATGTCCAGCCTATCAGATTTTTGATGCCTTGGCAAATGAGACAGCATCCCTGATTCTTGATCATCAACGGAGGTTGGAACTCCAGATTGTTTCTCTCATTTGAGTGAAGTGTGATACTCCAAGCATAGCTCTTTTGATTCCTCTTTGGAAGACCTGAATAGCATTCTCATCCTGTTTTCATAGGGCCAGGTCTCTGAGGTGTATGTTAATATGTTAATGCAGGAAGAACAGTGGAATCGAAGAGATGTGCCTGGAGCCAGAGGTTCTTCATCTTTTTAGCTATTTCTTTGACACTCTTGAAGGCATTCCAAGCCGCTCTCTTCCTCCTGTGCAACTCAGGTGCCAGGTCACTCCTGATGTTGACTTCTCTACCTAGGTACACATGTCTGTTACATTAGGAGATGTTTGTCCCGTTGAGAGTGAATAGAACATCAGGAACTAGACCATTTCTTACAAACATTGTCTTTGTTAGATTTAGCTGTAGTCCAACCTTTCCACACTCATGGTGAAAGTCAGCCAGCATTTATGCTGCTTGGCTGATTTTTGGTGTTATAAGAATGATGTCATCAGCAAAGCGTAGGTGATGTAGTTGCCGACCATCTATCTTCACTCCCATTCCTTCCCATTCCAGTCTTCGCATGATGTTTTTGAGGGTGGAACTGAAGAGTTTCAGTGAAATGGTATCACCTTGCCAAACCCCTCTCTTGACATGGATGATCACTTCCTTGTAGAATGGTGAGATTCTGGTAGTGAATCCATAATACAGCTCATGGAGGACCCTGATGTATTGAGTTTGAATGTCCTGTTTGGCCAGGGCTACAATGACTGCTTCTATCTCAACAGAATCAACGGCCTTCTTTAAATCATTGAACGTTAGAGAGGCATCTTAAACTCCCGAGAAACCCCAATGAGTTTGGACCCCAGCTTGGTCACATGGTTCTCCTTCATCTAGTGCTCTGCCATTCCTCTTCAGGATGGCTCGAGTGAACAGCTTGTAGACAACAAACAACAGACAGATCAGGCGATTGTTGTCAATGTCGTGGATGCTTGTACAGTACAGTAGTACAGTCTTGCTGCTTTTCCACTAATACGGAACCTTTCATTCAGATATGTAGCGTGTGAGGAGCAGAGCCAGTTTACTGATGAGTACTGATGGCAGGTTTTTCAGGTGTTCGGGTCTGACCTTATTGGGCAGGGTGCTGTTAGTTTCTTTACCGATGTAATGGTGTTTCGATTTCAGAAGGGAGAATGTTGGGAATAACATATTCATCCTGCAGAATTTGGTATTTGGTCAGGTGGATGTGGCTATCGAAGAGATCTGAGTAGAAGTCATTGATAATCTTCTCCATTGCACTTCTGGAAGATGTGATAGATCTATCAGGACGTTGGAGGGTAGTCATATTGGTCTCTTAGATGGTGAAGGATAGGCGGGCATTGCAATTGCTTTTCCTGGCTTGTGCCGCATCTGCCACAATGAGAGAAAGAATTCGGAGTTTCGACCTCCGTCAATGATCAAGAATCAGGGACGCTGTCTCGTTTGCCAAGGCGTCAAAAATGAGATGGACTGGTCACGTAATGAGATTTAGAGACGACCGTTGGACTAGAGCCGTTACCGACTGGATTCCACAGGATGTCAAAAGACCGCGTGGCTGCCCACCTACCAGGTGGCCAGACTTCTTCATCAAGATCATGAACGATCGGTTTGAGGCTCTTTGTGTTCCTAGAACGAACAAACACCATTGGGCTACACTAGCACGTGACAGGGACAAATGGAGATGTTACTGGTGCCCTCTCGAGCAAATCGATGATTAATGGGAAGTCAAGTGATCAAGTGATTTCAAGGTCATCAGGTAAAAGCATATGGATGTGAATCTTCCCATCTAGAGTTCAAAATGCAAATCTAGACAGGAGATTCAGCTGTTGGGGTGAAGATGTGGACAGAGTAGGTGACATTGCTAAGGGAAACAACATCATAAAAGAGTGGACCTTGGTGCTGAAGTTGAGGTTTTCTAAGAAATAGCTTCTGAGACAAAGTTTTGTACCAAATATGTTTTTTGAGAAGTACACTGTGGATCCTTGCCTGTTTATGCACATAGGACATAGGTAAAGCAAAATGAAGAGTTGAGCTACAGTGCTGCCCAGAGAGTCTCTCCAGGTGGGTGACTGACCAAAGTCTGATATCTGATCACAATGAAGACCTTTATATCCACCATAATCAGTCACTGGCTATGTTTCCTGCAAAGATGTAAATCTTCTCACCTGCAGTCTCTCTTAAGAAGGATTTGTGTGTAGCGTATTTCCATTTATACCATACAGAGAAAGACAGAAATATAGGCGTGAGCAGAGAAAACCCAGGCAAAAGTTCAAAAGTTATAAAGAGTGATTGAAAAAGTAGTAGAACAATGGCCTCAGACTTTAAATTTGCAATCTGCCTAAGATCTCAAGGTCACTTTCTTCTGAAACTCATTCTCTTTGTGATGTGATCAGGACACATATTATTTCCAATTTACAACTGTGTGTAGACAATTACCAAAGAGACAGCAATTTCCCAGTGACACTAAGAAGGGTACAGTGGCCACACTACCTAGACTGTCAGCTCTGTCACTATTTTCCCTGTATTTCTGAACTCAAATATGTTTTCCCTGACTTCTATCATAGGAGATGATGTCCCAAAGATAAGAGTTAATAGAAACACATTACAAGTGAAAAAATTCTCAAATGAAGGTGAGTATTTCCTTTCTGTCAGGAATATTTAGCCTTCCTCTTGAAATACATAATCAAATTCTGGAACTTCTGGTTGCATGAACTTTCTTTTTAAGACAACTTCCAAGTAGGAATATAAACTTGGCAAAGGTTCTAAGCAGATTCTGTCAAGATATTATTCTGTTAAGCCATCTATTTCTTTGTGTATACCATAGTGTTAAAATGATTGATGAACAAATAAGTTCATAGTGGTAACTAACTCAGCTAAATACACTCCACACCATACATCATTTTGTAGCATTAAATCCTTTGCCTGTTGCAAAAAATTAAATAAAAAATAGGAAAAAAACACAAATCTACAATTCTTAATGAAAAAACAGAATGGAGTGAGCGTGTGTTGGTTGGGGTGAGGAGTGGCATCGATCAAATACTGCTGTTTCTCTTTAAAAGAATTCCCATTCATACACCTCTTCAATGGTGAGCTGTGAGCTAAGTATCATTTCTCCTTTCTGTGAGACTTCCAGAAATGTTTCCAACAGTATAAACAAAACTTTCATCCTGAATAAATATACTACAGAAGATGAAAAAAGCACCACGCTTGGCTATCAAGATAAGTAACCTCATTCAATTTCAAAAACTTTTGGAGTTGCTCAGGGTTTTATGTAGAAAGATTTTTAAGTTGATTCTATATGCATTCATTAAGGACCTTTATTTTTGGGTTGCATAGGAGAGAAACAGAGACAAATAGAACAATCACTGTGCATGTATTGTTTCATTTTGTGTTTTGCAGTTGGAGAGATGAGAGACAAGGAAGAAATGACAAGTTAATGTGACAAATGATAAATGTGGTGACAAGAGTGCATATAAGAGAGAGAGAATCCTGGAATAGGTGTTATTTGGAGCAATCAAAGGGAACTTCCTCCAAGAGGAGATGATGTGGTAACTATAACTGGACCTTTGAGAATCAAGAAATTCTCAGGGTAAAGCACCTGATGTGGCACTGAGGAGTTGCAGAACTATGCAGAAAAGCAACACTTGGTCAAAATATAGAGGAAGGGCTAGAGCCATGCATGAGGAAGGCAGTCATGAGCTAGAGGGATTCTTTTCAACACAAACACCCAGAGACCTTTGTTTATTTAAATCCTCCAGAAAGTAGCCAGACAGTCTCCTGAAAGTATGAAAGTCTGCAAGTATCCTTTGGGGGTGAATCTACTAAACAGTAAAGATTGCTAACTATTTTTTAACCCTTTTTTCCCTAGATAGCCACACCTGGCGATGATCAGGGGCTACTCCTGGCTCTGCACTCAGGATTACTCTTTGCCTTGCTTATGGGACCATAGGGGTTGCTGGGGATTGAACCTTGGTCAGCTGCATGTAAGGCAAGTGCCCCACCCACAGTACTAGTTCATCAGCCCCAATGCTGTTAGCTATTAAAGGCAAAATTATTTTTTTCAAATAAGTCTGTTTCTTTTGGGGGTAGGGTAGGTGTTGTGCTACACTCAGAGGTTATGAGGGGCTGTTCCTGCTTTGTGCTAGGGAGTGACTCTTGATGGTGCTCAAGAATCATAAATGCGACAGAGTATTTGAGCCGGGGTCAGCAGTGCAGAGCAAGCATCTTACTGTTATAACCCTCTTAAGTTTGAATCAGTATATTTCTTTCCCTGAAATAATCTGCAACAAAGTTCAGGTAAACGTGTCTAAGCAGTTACAGTGCAGGTTTTGGAGTCAGGTTGATCTGGTGCAAATCCTGACTCTGCCATGTGTATCCTGGCAAATTACACGCCTATATTATTATGCGCTGGAGTGACAGCACAGCGGTAGGGCATTTGCCTTGCGTGCAACCGGCCCAGCTGAACCGGGTTCGATTCCTCCGCCCCTCTCGGAGAGCACGGCAAGCTACCGAGAGTATCTCGCCCGCACAGCAAAGCCTGGCAAGCTCCCCGTGACGTATTCAATATGCCAAACACAGAAACAACAAGTCTCACGATGGAGACGTTACTGGGCCCGCTGGAGCAAATTGATGAACAACGGGAAGACAGTGCGATAGGACAGCGACTATATTATGGTAGCTATGAGAACTAAATAGTGGCTACTCACCAGTGTCTAGAGAATAGGGAGTTAATGTGAGAATACAATAACTACTGCTGTTATTGTTTTTCACTGACAATCTCCTAGAATATGATTGCTGCAGTACATGTAGGATTAAAAAAAAGACCTCATTATGTCCCCTCTAACTAAGCCCAAAGACAAATAGATTGGATATCAGAGAATTAAGTAACAGCCCTGGGAAACTTGGGATATTTCAAAGAGTATTAAGGTCCCCTCACACGTTTTTGAAGAGAAGACAATTCCCAGTTTATCCTGTCACTTCCTCCAGTGTGAGTTCTGTTAGTACATTTTGGGTTGTTTTGTTTGTTTTCTTTTGGGGCCACACTTAGCGATGCTCAAGGCTTACACCTGTCTCTGTCCTCAGGAATTACTGCTGGAGGACTCAGGGCACCATATAGGTCACGAGGGAGTGAACTTGAGTCAGCCACATGCAAGGCAAAGACCCTGCTCACTGTATTAACTCTCTGACCCCTATGGAATTCTGCTAGCACCTTGAATGATTAAACAAAACACCTCATAAGTTCAGAATGCTAAGGATGGTCTCCCGAAATCTTGATTGTGTGCATATATGAAACCTGTGGTCGCCCCTGGGCATGGCATGCTTGAGTCTGGATTTGGAGAGTTGTTAGCCCTTCACACCACCTACCACAGAGGGATTTCATGAAGCTTTGAGTCTTAAATCCATACAGTAGATTGAAAATAGCTTTATTAACAAGATTGGAGAATATTTGTTCCCTCGAGAAACATTTTCTTAAACAACCTAAGCTACTTATACATTTTCTCATCTAAGTAGAAAATCAGACTTTGAGGTGAAAGTATTCTAATGGAATATTAATGCTTATCTCTAAAGAATGAGGTATCTCCCCAGAATAAAAAAATGAATTGCTTTCGGCTCCTATGTTAGTAGGAAAATTGATTATTTGGCTGTAAATAAGAACCTTTTTAAAAAAATAGTTTTTTTTAATTGAATCACTGTGATATAGACCCTTACAAAGCTGTTCATGTTTAGGTTTCAGTCATAGAGTGTTCCAACACCCTCCACCAGTGTACATTTCCTAGCACCAGTGTCCCCAGCTTTCAGGAGACGATCCTTGGGGTTCTGATCTTATGGGCTGTTTTGTTTAACCATTCAAGGTGCTAGCAGAATTTCCTAGCACCAGTGTCCCCAGTTTCCCTCCTATGTGTGAGATTGATCTGGAGTTTTACAATGATAAACTCCATAATTCCTATCTGTTCTCCATCATTTTGAGGCACTGTTATTTGCAATACAGTTAGCAATAGTTCTGTGCATGCGTCACTCCCACACTACAGTCATTACCCCATTCTCTCCACCAGTGTTCCAAAGGCCCCTACCATCCAGCAGTCCCCTGAAACTCAGTTCTGTAGATCAGTTCTCTGTAGTTCCCTGGCTATTTGCTTCTTCCCTGCTGGATATTTTTCTATTCCACATAGAATAAAGGTAATTCTGTATCTGTAACATATCAGTCTTATCCTTATCTAAGAATACCATATATCTGTGACAGAGACAATAATTTCATTATCATTGTTGACCATATGCTATATTGCCAAAATACAGATAACACACTGCTGTCTTATACCATGTCTAATAACATGTCCGGATATCAGTACTCCTAAGAGCTGGGAAAAGACTTTTATATTACATTCACACAATAATCAGTGAGCATGTGGTCACCAGTAAAATCTGACCTGCAGTTTTATTAAAGTTCATTTGACTGAATCAAAATTTACATCTTGGGCACCAGTTCTCTACCTCTCAGTTACAAACTACCAACACATATTTGAGGATATTTAGTTTTATGTATATAAAACTACCAGGGGGCTGGAGTGATAGTATAGTGGGTAGGGTGTTTGCCTTGCACGTGGCTGACCCTGGCTCGATTCCCGGCATCCCATATGGTCCCCTGAGCACTGCCAGGGGCAATTCCTGAGTGCATGAGCCATGAATGATCCCTATGCATCGCTGTGTGTGACCCAAAAAGAAAAAAAAAGAAGAAGAAGAAAAGAAAACTACCAGGCAAAATGGTGGGTAACAACAAACTTAAATCATTGTATTAGCATCAAAATGGCCTAGAATGTAGAACAAAGCATTCAGAATTAAAATCTTTCTATGTAGGAGCCAAAGAGAGAGAACTACCAGCAATGGCCCTGAGTATAACTGTAGTGGTAAGTCATAAGCATCACTGGAAGTCACCAAAACAAATAAAAATCTTTCTATATAACATAATATTTTTGAAATTATATTCATCAATTTTATTTTATTAAGCTTCTGCTATCAGTTCTAAAATAGACATTGGGCTTAGTGAATTGATATGGAAAGTGTTTCAGCAATCTTTAAATACCAATATCAGTTACATGGGATCTTAAGTACTGAATCCTATATCATACCCTTAAAAGATTTTCTGAGGGGCTGGAATGATAGCACATCGGGTAGGGTGTTTGCCTCGCATGCGACTGACCGGGGTTTGATTCTCAGCATCCCATATTGTCTCCTGAGCACCACCAGGAGTAATTCCTGAGTGCATGAGCCAGTAGTAACCCCTGTGCAACGCAGGGTGTGACTCAAAAAGAAAAAAAAAGTTTTTCTGAAATGCTGACCACTGAAATATTTAACCAACAATAAAGCATGACACAGCAGTAAACGTCTAAGATATCTAGAAAATACATATAACTATATCATCAATTATTTTACTCAGTAAATTTAATTATATTCTTTATTTAAAAAATAACTTTAGGCATCAAAGTTTGCAATATTGCTGATGGGGTACCATGCATAGCAAAATCCTGAACAACTCTCTTCTTCACAGTTTCCACTTCTCTCACCATAGTTTTAGTGTCCCCTGTAGTAATCACATTGTTGCATTTAGTTTGTGGTCTCTGAGATCAGAAAATGTGTGTGTGTGTGTGTGTGTGTGTGTGTGTGCGCGCGCATGCGCATGCACGGAGTCATATGCAGCTGTGCTCAGAGCTTACTCTTGGCTTTGCTCAGGGATCATTCCTGGCAGGGCTTGGGGGCACCATATGGGATACTGGGGATAGAAGCAGGGTCAGTTGCATGCAAGACAAGTGCCCTGACTGCAGTACTATCTCTCAGGCCCCTGAGACCCAGAAAATTCTGGAGAACTCATATGGAATATTGTAACCCATTGTATTTTTCAAACTATTATCAATCAGTTTCGAGCTTCAACACAGGAAGGTCTAGAAGCATTGAGCCATGGCATGACAGCCATTTTAAAAACAGGATTTTGCCTATAAGGAATATACTCTTTTTTTAAAAAAAAAAAAAAACTACCTTTGAGGATCCAGAGAGATAGCTCAACAACTGAAATGCATGTTTTGTATGTGGGAGGCTAGGTTCAACCCCCAACTCCACATAGTCCCCTGAATATCACAGGGAGTAGTTCCCCATCACTGAGCTGCAGGCACTGAACTTAGAGCAGCCCCTGAGCACCTCCATCAGGTGTGGCCTTTTGACTGCACTCATTTGTGGAGTATAGAATAACATAGGATGAAGCTGGCATCCAAGGACAGTAGATACAAGGGCCAGAAGGATTGCTCCTTAGCTGGAAGCCTGCCTCATGAGTAGAGGGGCGAAGGCAGCTGGAGTAGAGAAGGGATGGCCAAGGAATTGATTGCTGGAGGAATCAGTCGGGATGTGAGATGTGTGATGAAAGTAGAAAATGGAACAAAAACATGATGACCTTTCAGTGTCTGTATTGCAAACCATAATGCCCCAAAGAGAGAGTATGGGGAATATTGTCTGCCACAGAAGCAGGGGTAGGGCAGGGAAGTGGAGGTATACTAGGGAGATTGGTGGTGGGAATGTGCAATGGTGGAAGGACGGATGGATGTTTGGTCATTGTGTGATTGTAACCCAAACATGAAAGCTTGTAACTCTCTCACAACGATTCAATAAAATTTTTTTAAAAAGTTGTGTCCTTCTATGACAAAAAAGAACAAAAATATTTTTGAGAACTGGATTCCCAGTCTTTCAAGAACAGAAATGATGGATCACAGCCAAGTTTCAAAAGAGGCCCTATTTGTACTCGGGTAAATTTGCACCTGTGTGTACTTACAAGCCACAGATTGCATTTGCATACACAAATTGAGTAATTAGGCAACTAACTACAAGAGCAGCAATGGAAGTGCTTATTAGTCCATCAACAAATTGGTGCTCATAAAAAATTTTCATTCTCAGTACATAGTTCAACGTATTTTCTCTTTTTAATCATTGGCAATATTCTTGTATGTTCTTTTAATTTCCAGGTTTTTAGTTTTCTTCCAAACCAAACTTCATTCTGAAGTGTTAATACTTCAAAACTCTTCAGTTTCAAATGAGAATTAGAAGATCCTATACTATTAGCAAAAGTGATACATTTCTCATATGTCAATGCATATATACATATACAAGCATGAATATGTACATCAATATATATACTCTCTACATTTAAAATTTAAATTTTTAATTAAAATTACTATTTACTTATGCCCTTATTTTTTGGACTATAAAACTAAGAACCAAAAGAACTAGATGTTTGAGATTTCAGTTATGTCTCCAGATTCGTTCTCCATTACATCATTTTATTCTCTCAGTATCCTCTGAGGAAAGTGAATATTTCAAATAAGTCAGAAGGTTGAAATCAACATGCCCAAACAATTTAAATAAAAGTTCAAAAAGAAACAGTTTCTTCTTTTAGCAACATAAATAACTTGAAAAAATTACATGATTTGACAATTGGAACAGAGTTTAGAAGTGTGGCACTGGGGTTCCTAGACTTGATAAATCTTTAGAAACCTGAAGAATTAGGCTCAATAAACTTCAAATGATGTGTTTGCAGTTCTGATTCTGTCAAGTTAGGACATTGAAAAAGCAGTAATTCAGTAGATTTTAATACATCAAAGGAAAATTCGTTCAGGGCCAAAAAACACTGAAATTATATCATCTCATAAAAAGTACTTTTCTATAAAGTAAAGTAAAGGCCCTCCCGTTGATCATCGATTTGCTCGAGCGGGCCCAGTAACGTCTCCATTGGAGACTT
>JAOXYA010139803.1:0-21622 GCA_028565675.1 Sorex palustris | reverse complement strand
ATTTATTAAGCCTGGAGGTATTTCTGTCAAGAGCCAGATAATTACGAGATTGGTTTCTGTGGCTCTAGAGCCATGGCTATGCCAGAGAGCCGCTCGTGGGGGGCAACTTGTGACCTCAGTAGGGCGTGAAGGACAAGCCGGGAACGCCCCCCTTCTAATGAGGTTTCAGTTGCCCCATCACTGCTGACTCATACTTGGCTTTCCAAAAAGCTCTGAGGAGCCCGCCATCTTGCTGCCCAGGGAGAAAAAGGGGGAAGGGAGCGACACCCCTTCTCTCCCGGGCAGGCATGGTACCATGGATTAATGCATAGTCCGTTCACTTTTCTGCAGCAAGCTGTCGGGCTCTGCATTAAGTCTTTGTGCTTCTGGAGCCATGGCTGTGCCAGAGAGCCGCTCGTGGGGGGCAGCTCGTGACCTCGGTAGGGCGTGAAGGACGAGCTGGGAATGCCTCCATTCCCATGAGGTTTCAGTTGCCCCGCCGGCTCATACCTGGCTTTCAAAAAGCTCTGAGGAGGCCACCATATTGCTGCCCAGGGGGAAATAGGGGGAAGGGAGCGACACCCCTTCTCTCCCGGGCAGGCATGGTACCATGGATTAATGCATAGTCCGTTCACTTTTTCTGCAGCAAGCTGCCAGGCTCTGCATTAAGTCTTTTTGCTTCTGGAGCCATAGCCATGCCCAAAACTATGGATTCTTTTATCTTTTTTTTTCTCCTGTAAAAATCCTAATGCTCCAAATTTCAAGTAATATTTATTAGATCTTTGGCTAGAATCATTACAAAATTTTTAATTAGATATGATTATGGAGATAAAACACCTAAATCTATGACATTCTTACAATTATTTTTATTAATATACTATGACAAATGCTTAAAAATAATAATTATCCTGCATGAACTCATTGGGAACTTGACTTTGATTTTTGAGTTATTTATTTTGGGTTTTTGCACCTCTCCTAGAGGTGTTCCATGAACCATACGCCATGCTGTGATCAAATCCAGGTAGATCTGCTGCATGCAAGGCAAGCTTTGCCTGCTATTCAGCCCCAGAAACTAGAAATCTGGAGTATTACAGAAAATGAAGATATAATTTAGTTAAATCAAGACTAGAAAGTTCAGCTAGTATTAAAGGTAGAATACAAACAAAAGAAGACTTCACTTTCTTTCTTTCTTTCTTTCTTTCTCTTTTTCTTTCTTTTAGTACAGTCTCTCCAACCTAGAAGAGTTAATTTTGTCAATGATAATACCATTTTGAAGGCAGGGGCGAGAGGCCTCTCGTACCAGCCAGGGCAGAGGGAGGGGGGTGCTCACACACTTCCAGAACCTGAAACGGGCTGTGAGCATCTGTGGGCGCGGGACACTCATCCCGGCGTCTGCCTGGCAGAAAGAGTCCCTGCCAGGGCCCTGCCTGCCTCGGCACAGAGGCCCGACCCCCGTGGGCCCCACTGCCCCGCACAGCTCTGCAGGGAGAGCGGCCTCGGGCCTGACCGCCAGCACAGTGGCTCATCTAGGGCTGCCCCCACCCCAGGCTCAGCATTCCCGTTCCTGGCCTGGCCCTGCCCCCGTCCCCTCACGCGACTCGCCCCTCCCCCAACGTGGCCTCGATTCCCCCCCCCGCAGGGACCCCCATCTCCCAGACGCCTCGGGCCCCCAGGGCTGCAGCCTCACACGTGTCCCCTGGCCTCATCTGGGACCCACAAAAACAGGCAGACACTTGTAGACACGGCAGAGACAGACAGGCATGTGGAGACCCAGGCAGACACACAGACACGCAGACAATGCAAACATGCGCAGGCACGGAGACACACGTGCAAACACGCACAGACAGGTGCAAACACATAAGGGCCTGTGAAAATACACACACGTGCAAACATGCACAGGCACAGAGAGACGCGTGAACACGCACGGACACGTACAGACATGTGCAAACATGCACAAAGACAGAGACACATGTCAAAGTGCACAGGTACAGCAGACGCCAACCCCACCCCATCCCCTGGCGTGTCGAGGCCCCGTGCGTGTGTGTGTGTGTGTGTGTGTGTGTGTGTGTGTGTGCTGCGCGTGGCCTGCGTCCTCTCTCCAGACCCGGTCCCCCGGCCTTGGTGCTGCCTCACCCCCGCCGGCCCCCTTCCTGCCTTCCCAGAAACAGCCCCTGCCTGAGTCACCGGGGCTTGCAGGCTTCAGAGAATCTTCTCGCTTCTAGTTCTGGGAAGCCGGAGGGGGTGGCAGGGCCCAGCCATGGGGGGCTGTCGTGAGTCCCCTCCCCGCGCGGGTCCTTCCCAGCTGTGAGCACAGTCGTGATGAGGCCCCAGGTCAGGGCTGGGCTGTAGGGTTTCCTCCCCGCTGGACACAGGGCCAGCTCCGTCTGCGGCCCTATGAGCCCCGTCTGGGCCCCGTGACGTGTGGCTGGGGCGGGTGCTAAGGAGTGGGGTGGCCCCCCGCGGGCCGGGACCCTGTACCCACCGTGTGCGTTTTCCCCGCGCCTGTACTCACGCCCACGTGAGGGGCTGAGCTCACTCTCTGTCTCCCGTCCCCCGCAGCCCCAACTGGGCCCTCAGAGACACCCTTCACGGCCCCGTTCGGACCCGCGGCCAGCTGGAAGGGGCCCTGCCCGACCGCCCCGACTGCCCCGGGGTGCGCAGGCTCCAGCTGAGTTTGGGACTTGAATGACTTGCCCAGGGCTCAGGCTCTGGAGATGTTTGCCTGCAGTGGGCAGGGCGGGCCCCCGGGGAGGCCGAGGTGGCCGGCAGAGACAGGAGATGGTAACGACTCGGTCCCTCCGGGGTTCACGTTTGCCGGGCCGCAGCTGGGCCTGTGTCTGTGCTGACAGTTTGGGCGATGGAAGCCGAGGCCTGGCAGGCACGGGGACATGTGGGCGGGAGTGCCCTCGCGGGGCTTGGGGCAGGGACCACCATGGCGTCGGCAGGAGACAGGGAGGCGGAAACTCAGCCTCCAGAGGGGCGTCCAGGCGAGGCCGCGGGCAGGTGGGGGGGTGGATGCGGCTGGGCCTGAGGGGCTTCCCGCCTGTGCCTGTACGACCACCCGTGCCCTGGCCCTGGCCTTTACCCGCACCCTAACCCTGTCCTTCCCACCACGACAGCAGGCAGGGCCGGGCCCCCGAAGCCTGGGCCCTTGCAGAGCTTATGTTGGCTCATGGTCACCCAGTGCTCCTGCGGCCACAGGCTCCTGCCCAGCTGTCCTGGCCCTGTGTGTGGGTCAGGCAAGGGCCAGGGATGAGCCCAGGGCTGCGCACCCACATCTCCAGAACCACAGGATCCCCAGGTCCGAGGCCTCTGCTGGGGCTCTGACTCCAGACTCTTCTGGAACTCGCCAGAATGTTCCTGAGACTGGCAGGGATGCTGGGCCCCGCCCCCTGCCTGGCCTCAGGATCTCCATGTCCAGGACACGTCAGGGTGCAGCTGCCCCTGCCCACACAGAGCCCCTGGGTGAATCGGCGCCTTCAGGGGGCAAAGTGAAGGCTGAGACCTGAGGGTCAGTGCCTGGGGGGCTTGGGGCTCCCTCTGGACAGCCCCTGAGTGTACAGACGGCCACGCCCAGGGTAATTGGTCCATGTCCACTAACAGGAGGGTTGCCCCAAGCACGGATGCCGGCGGGAGGCGGCAAACCCAGCCCGGCCCACACGGGTCACTGGGGGCCGCAGAAGCTGCTCCCGCGGCCCCTGGAAGTCTCAGAATGCAGCAGTGCTCACGGAAATAACTAATGTTTATTGAGCACTCACCATATTCTTAGCACCGTGCTAAGTGGCTTTTCTGTGCTAATGGGGCCCCTATTTTTAGCTATTTACTGTACCAACCCTTGCTGGGCTCCGCAGCTGTATCCGCAGACCTTGGACCATGGAAGTGAAATTGCCCTTGGGAGCCCTCAATGCGGGGTCGGGGGGCACGCCCAAAACCCTCCCCTCCCCCTGCCCCGTCCCGGGCCAGCAGGGGCTACTCAGAGCAGGGAGAGCCGACAGCCACGGCCAGACCCCTGTAGGAGCAGAGCCCTGCCCGCCGCACAGAGAAGGACAGGGTGGGACGGAGCCTGAACTCGGGGCTACTCTGAAGACCCTGCCCTGGGGCACAAGCCTGGGGCCAGAGTAGGACGTGGCAGGTGGACAGCGCTCGTAGAAGGGGGGACACCAGGTGTGGGTCTGGTCTAAGGGCCAGGGCGGAGGCGTGGCGGCCACGTGGTCTAAGGGCCAGGGTGGAGGTGTGGCAGCCGCGTGGTGTAAGGGGCAGGGCGGAGGCGTGGCGGCCACGCAATCTAAGGGCCAGGGTGGAGGCATGGCAGCCGCATGGTGTAAGGCGCAGGGCGGAGGCATGGTGGCCATGTGGTCTCAGGGCCCGGTGGAGGCGTGGTGGCTGGTGCTGCTGCGTGGGGTGTCACCCAGTGGCCCTGCATCGCGGGAGCTGCCGACAGGGGAGGGCGCGGGGCTGTGCCTTCCCTCTGTGTCCTGCCTTCCCGCCGTCAGAGGCTCATTAGCGCTCCTGGGGGAGCAGTGGCCGCTCAGCGGGTGCCGAGCGGCTGGAGAAGGGGGGAGTGGAGCTTCCTTTGAAGGTGCAGTCGCCGACTTGTGAAAGAACAGTGCAAGGGAACCTCCTGGGTCTGCTGAGCTCCAAGAAGGGCCATGTCGGCGTCACCTCCAGCCGTGCTGGCCCGGGCACCTGGGCAGTGGCACAGGCCGGGCGGTCTGCTCAGTCCCTCCAGGCCCGACCTGGGGCAGAAACCCACAAGCCCCCTTCATGGAGCCTGAGGCGGCCTCTGAGCACCGGGAGCAGGGCAACACGCTCAAGCGTGCGTCCGGTCCCATACGCTAAGGGCTCGGCTGAGCAGCGGCTGAGGTGGCTTCTGGCACAGGTGAGGACAGCGGGGCAGCCGCCTCGGCGGGTCTGCAGAGGGGAGGAAGGAGTGGACACAGGGGCCGCCAGCCCTTAACCCTCAGGCAGGGAAGGGCCTGAGGCAGCTGCCAGCCCTCACCTGGCCCTGGCCACACACACCGGGCACCCAAGGGACCAGGGCCCAGCGGCCCAGGGGGACTTCCCTCACGGAGGCTTGGCACATCCTCCCCGCCAGCCTGTTTTCACCCAGAGGCCTTGCAGCCAAGCTGGCACAATGCTTGGCTGGGCAGGGCGGGGGCCACATTCCCGGCTGGGCCTGGGTGTCAGGGGACTTGTCCTCCCTGCCAGCCCTTCCCACCTGCCGAGTGTCCCTCCCAGGACAGGCTGCCCCACACCTTGTCCTGGGGTCCAGGAGCTGACTACTAGGTGGTTATCAGGGCCGAGTCCCTGCAAGGGGACTGAGCCCTGAGCCTGAGTTCAAATCCCAGCGCCAGCTGCCCGTCTGGCCTTCAGAGACAGCAGTGGGACTTGCTCCCCACCCAGGGTTCCCACAGGTAGCAGGCGGCAGGCAGGAGCCTCGCAGGAAGCCGGAGACACCATCTCCAGCAGCGAAAGGACGGAGAACTCGTCCACGTGGACGACCCCTGCCCCGACAGTGCTCTCCCGAGCACTGCTCTCGGAGTCCTGCAGAGGTACAGGAAGAACAAATCAGATCATGCTCTCCCCGCCCCTTCCAGCGCGGGTACCAGGAAGAGCCCATCAAATCACAGTCTCCGCCCCTTCCAGTACCAGGGAGAGCCAATCAGATCCCACCCTCCCCCTAGCCGTTTTCTTTAAATTATTTTTTACTTTATAAGGTAAGCACTGTAGCACTGTGTTGTTCATCGATTTGCTTGGATGGGCACCAGTAAGAGACTTGTTGTTGCTGTTTTTGGCATATTGAATATGCTACAGGGAGTTTGCCAGGCTCTGCCATGCGGGCGGGATACTCTTGCCGGGCTCTCCGAGAGGGACGAAGGAATCGAACCCGGGTCAGCCGCGTGCAAGGCAAATGCCCTACCGCTGTGCTATCGCTCCAGCCCTTTGAAAATATTAGATATGAAAATTACTTGAACTAGGGGGCCGGAGCAATGGCACAGCGGGTAGGGCATTTGCCTTGCACACGACTGACCCAGGCTCAATCCCCAGCATCCCATATGGTCCCTCAAAGCACAGCCAGGAGTAATTCCTGAGTGCAAAGCCAGGAGTAACCCCTGAGCATTGCTGGATGTGACCCAAAAAGCAAAAAAAAAAAAGAAAGAAAGAAAATTACTTGAACTAGAAAACTGGATTTGAGGGCACCAGAGCAAAGGCAGAGCAGGCAAGGTGCTTGCCTTGCACGCGCTGACCCTTTTCAATCTTCAAACTTTGTAAGGTAGTTCACAATATTTGATGACACTTAAGATGCAAACACCAATCCCGCCACCGTAACAGCTTCCCACTGCAGGTTTTCAGATGTTTCCATCCCCAAACCCCAACCTCCATCCCGAAGCAGAACTGAAATAATGTATCTTGTATTGTTGGTTATGAAATACCGCTGAAGTTGCTACAAAAAAGTATCCCTAGAGGGAAGGGTGTGAAGGTTGTTCTCTCCCGACAGGGGCCATTAAGACCTTCTATAGGAGATCGCTAGGGTGTTGTTCAAGGTCAAGCCTGTGTGCTTTGTATATAAATCTGTAAAAATGTATTTCCCTCTAAGGTCGGTTCCCTCCTGCTGTGAGTCCCAGCAATTGCAGCCGGTGCTCCTGGGGTACAGGCAGGGTGTGTCCCATGCAGTGTCCAGGAACACGTCCACTCGAGGGTGAGGCCCGCTGCCCCCCCCCCGCCCCCGGTGTGGCCCCCAGCGTGGCCAGACCAGGCACGTGGCAGCCCCCGAGGCTGGGACAATCGCCTCTCTGCAGTGTGGTTCTGGCCGTGGGTGGGCTGGGCAGCGGGGGTCCTCTCGCCGGAGGCGCCGTCCCCTGGCCTTGTTTGTTCCAGACTGTTCCTGCTCGTGGGTGTTTACGCAGCGGGACGGGGCTGAGGCTGACGCGCAAACAAAGACAAGAGAAGCTGTTTCTTTGCAAGCAGAGCTGAATACTTTTCAAAGTCTCTTGGATGAATCGAAAAATAAATAAATAAGCCCCAGTGTTCTTAGAGGCAGGGGAGGCAGAAATCAGGGATTTGTGGAAAAAACACCCCAGATTCTGCACTGCCTGTGGCCCATGCATGTCCTGCAGTTCCCAGGATGTCACGAGGCCATGAACCACATTGGGGCTGGGGCCAAGCCGCCTCTCCCCTCCGTGCTGGTTCCTCGGAGGTGCCCACACGGCTGCTGCCTTGCTCAAACGGGTCTGGGGGCCTCGTGGTGGGACTCTAGGGCCTGCAGGAAGGAGGGCACGGGTGAGAGCAGGTGGGATGGAGGCGGGGTGGGCCACGTCCACGTGGCCGGCTGGAGGGGACAGGCAGGAACGTGGCTGGGGTAGGCAGTCCCAGGGCCCCAGGCTCAGCTCAGAGCGAGTGGGCACGCAGCAGGCAGGCCAGGCCTGGGGTCTGAGGCCCAGAGCCGCTAGTTCCCGGTGCCCAGCTGCAGCGCGGTTTCCAGGGCCGGGGGCGACTCAGGCTGGCGACTGCGGGCCCAGAGCGCCGTGACAGGCAGGTGCCCATCAAGAGTGCTGCAGTGCTCTCCGGGAGCCCATCTTTAATGCATGACTGTCTCGGGAAGGGGTGAGGACAGGCGCTGCCGCCCACTTGCCGGGAGCTGGGCCGAGGCCAAGGGGAGCCACAGCCGGGCGCCAAGGGCGGCTGCCAGGCGGGGGCTGGGGCCGAGGGCGGGGCGTGTCGCGCCCCCATCCCGGGCTGCAGGGACAAAGCCCCTCGCCCACACAGTCAGCAGGCGGCAGGAGCCAGCCGGGCACGGGGAGCCTGACCGAGCCCTGCACACACACCCCCTCCCAGCACCTCATTAGCCCGGCCGGGACCTGAGCCAGGAGGAGGGGAGGCAGCTGCCCAAGGCGCCTCCCAGGAAGAGAGCCGGGCTGGGGCCTCACAGGCCGGGCGACGGCACCCGGGCAGCAGGGCCCCCCAGCCCCACGCCCCGCCCACTCTGTTGCAGAACAAGCAGCTGCCTTGTCCCAGGGATGCTCACAGAGGACCCCCCCCCAGCGCCCACTCCAGACCCCTCAGCGTCCAGTGGGCAGAGATCCTCAGGGGCTTTCTGGGCCCTGAACAGCTGCCCAAGAGCCCCCTCACCCCAGACACCACCCTGGGGTCTGGCTCTGAGCTCCCGGGGGACATGGGGCTGCAGGACGGGGCTCACACTTTCCTCGGGGGACCGGAGTGCCCACGGGCAGGGGTCGGTGCCTGCCCCTTTGCCAACAAGCTCGGGCGGCACTGGGGGGCAGTGGGATGGGGGCAGGGTCCGGGCGGGCGCGGGGCAGGGGCCAGGCCACGGTGCCGGCGGCCGTCCCAGCCCCCCCTCCCCGCAGTCTGCTCGCAGTTCTCCAAGGGCGTGTACGCCATCTTCGGCTTCTACGAGCGCCGCACGGTGAACATGCTGACGTCCTTCTGCGGGGCCCTGCACGTGTGCTTCATCACGCCCAGCTTCCCCGTGGACACGTCCAACCAGTTTGTGCTGCAGCTGCGCCCGGAGCTGCACGGGGCCCTCATCAGCACCCTGGACCACTACAAGTGGCAGAAGTTCGTCTACATCTACGACGCCGACCGAGGTGAGCGGGAACGCGCCCCCGCGGCCCCCTCCCGGGCCGACTTCCCGGGGTCCCCCTCTCCACACGCCACGGCCCCCGCACCCCGGCCCCCTGCCGTCTGGGGCAAGTGGCCTGGGGAGGGGGCGGTTATCGTCCAGAAGGTCACACGCTGCTCGTGCCCGACCCACCGTCGTCCCCTTGAGACGTCCCCACCACACCTGCCGCCACTGTCACTGGTGCCGTGACCCACTCCAGCCGCATCCACTGAACACCGTCCACGGACGCCCTCAGATGTCCCGTCACCTCCGCCCAGACTTCCTGCTGTTTCCTCGCCCACTTTTATCCCCGCCGTCCCCCGCAGCCCCGACCTCACGCTCACACGCTTTCCCCATTTGAACCCTCAGCCGGAGCCCTCCCACCTGTCCTGCTTTTGCTGAGCAGGAAGTGGCATTCCACAGCTAGAGACTTGAGGAAGGACCTCCCAGCCCCCTGCGGTGCGAGGGGCCACCTCGGCAGTGCGGGATGCAGTGCCCTCCAGGCATTCGCTCCACCGAGTTCCTCCAGGCCCTCACCAGTGGCTGCAGGACCCTCAGACGGGCACGGCAGGGAAACCTCAGCCTTCTCCTTGTGTCTTGGAGTGTTATCTCTCTGCTCTTCTGCTTTGGGGGCCGCCACCCCCCCCACACACACACAGTGCTCCTGGCTTGCTCCTGGCTCTATACTCAGGGATCATGCCTGGCGGGACTTGCGGTCGTATGGGGGGCCAGGGATTAAACACACAGACCCTCGGTCAGCCAGATGCAAGGCAAGCACCCTAACCACTGCACCATCTCTCTGGCCCCCAAGAGGCCTCGTCTGAAGAACTTCCTGGCAGTGGCGTTGCTGTCCTGTGTGGATCCCTCTTCCCACCAGAGTGAAGCCCCTGAGGACTCAGTGGAGAGGATGTAGCCAAGCAGGGGCCAGCACCCTGCGGGACCAAGCAGGAGACTCGCCGAGCCTGTGGGAAGCGCCACAGTGGGGCCTGGGCATGGGAGTCTCAGGCACCCCGGGCAGGAGCCAAGGGACCATGGTACAGGACCATCCTCCTTTGAACACACCCTGACAGATGGCGCCAGCACCCGCGGGTCCAGTACACCCGCTGTGGCCACCCCGACCCTGGGTGCCTGGTCAGCGCAAATCCCGTGACCAGGACAGAAATGACCCGGACGCAAATTCAGAGCTGAGCGGCAGACGCTGGGGTCAACAGGACGTGCCCCCTCCCCGATGTCCATGGCCTGTCCTGAAGCCTGTAGCAAGGTCGGCCAAGGGCACAGGCCAGCAGGTGCCCGTCACATGAGGCCTGCCTGAACATCCAGGAGAGGACAGCACACCCGAGAGCAGGGCGCCCAGTCCCTCCGACCTCCCTGCCGGCACCCCGAGCCTGGGCCTCGCAGCTGGTTATGGCCAGGACAGACGCCCCTGCCTGAAGCCGCTGTGGGCAGGCAGTGTCCCCAACCACACAGAGGAATCGCCCCATGCCCTGCTCAGCGAGAGTCACAGGAGATGGACTCCACCCGCGGGGGTGTCAGGGCTGGACGCCACCCGATGCCGGACCTCAGGGTCACCCACGCCCACCGGCACAGACAGCGGACATTCCTACAGCCCCACGCCCACCCCCCAGTCCCATCCTAGCCTCAGGGGGCGCTGCAGAGTGACACATCGTCTGTGGGGGGATGGGGGTCCAGCCAGGTCGGGGTGGGGGGCCAGGCTGGAGCGTGACTGGCCTGGTCAGCCCCTGATACCTGCTCCAGGTCGGGGATAGGCCCCACGCAGGGCTGGGGGCACCCTTGGGAGGAGGGGCGCAGGCCGGGGGCCACAAGGTCCAGCCGGTCACGCTCAGTCCCACTCACCCCGTCCAGGCCTCTCCGTCCTGCAGAAGGTCCTGGACACGGCTGCCGAGAAGAACTGGCAGGTGACGGCCGTGAACGTCCTGACGACCACGGAGGAGGGCTACCGGACGCTCTTCCAGGACCTGGAGAAGAAGAAGGAGCGGCTGGTGGTGGTCGACTGCGAGTCCGAGCGCCTCAGCGCCATCCTGGGCCAGGTCGGCGGGGGGGGGTGGGGGGGAGGGCGTGGGGGGGGGCTGGGGCAGGGGGAGGAGAGGGAGATGGGCAGGGGCCGGGGACACTGGGAGGGTGGGCCGAGGGCCGGGTAGGAGCCAGGGGGGCTCTGGGCTCATTCTCACGGGCTGAGGGGCCTTCCTTGTCAGCAGTGCCCGGTGTGCACCTGCCTTGTCGTCTGTTCAACTGACCCCAAGACTGTCACCTGGGGCACAGCTGGGACTGTCCCCAGCGCCCGCTGGGCTCGTGTCAGGCTGGTGGGATGGCAGCAGAGCACCGGGTGGATGCCGGGCAGAGTCACGCAGTCTCTGGACCGCCGGCCACAGGCCCTTCACCTGGCCAGTCAGCCGGCCCCTCCAACCTGAGGGTAACGCATCCGCAGAGCCCGCTGGCACCTGGGCATTTGCCCGTGGCCAGACCGTGCTGTTGCAGGGAGGCATAGCGTCTGGCGAGAGGCTGAGTGTCAGGGAGGATGGCCGAGAGCCCCAAGCTGCCCCCCGGGCCTCACTGTGCGGGCAGCCGTGTGCGCCTGCATTTAATTATTTCCTACCTTGGAAAATCCGGCGCCACTATGCACATACATCCCATTAAGTGGGTGTCGGAGTGTGGGTTTTAATAACCTGGACCGTTTATTCAGTCAGGGGAGCGGCCCGGAGCTCCTCTGTCTCACGACTCCAGCATGCCCGCCTCACCCCAATTTGTTGATTAAAAAAAAAAAAAAGATAGATCACATCTAGTTTCAGGCTGAGCCTGAGCAATGAGGCCCCGGGCTGACGTGGCCCCTGGCGAGTCTCTGGCCGTTATTCTGCAAATGTCTTCCTGCCTGCGATGATTAGGGGCAGGCTCTGAGCTCCCAACCGTCCTTAATCAGCATCTGAACACTCGACTAGTTCAGAGAAGCTGCGGGGTTCAGGGAGGAAGAGCCGTTCCTGAGCATGGATCCGGGGCCCAGAATGAGGGCAGAACCAGACGTCCTCTCCGTTCATCTGTCCCCCGCCCACCGTCACTGTGTGACCAAACATCCACCGCCGTCTAAATCTCCCACCCACCTCCCCCCGACCTTGGCTGCAGAGTCCGTCCACACGGCCAGCCAGCGGCTTTAGGGAGGCTTGTTCCGCCAGGACCAGGTCCCGCCCTGGGACAACTCCTCAGCCCCACCCAAGGGTCACGATAACTGACCCCGGGGTCCCCACGCCTGCTGGGCCCTCACAGCGACAGCACCTGCTCCGGGGTAGGCACTGAGGACCCCATGGAGACCAGCTGCTGGGCAACAGCTGGGCCGGGGCCGGACCGACTGACCATCCCCACCTGCTGTCTTGCAGATCGTGAAGATGGAGAAGAACGGCATCGGCTACCACTACATCCTCGCCAACCTGGTGAGTGGGCCTGCAGGGCGGGCGGCCAGACCCCCCCCCACCTGGCTCCCCGGGCCCACCTCCCCGGCCAGTCTGCCCCGGGCAGCGCCTGTGGGCTCTGGGACCTGAGTGGACATGGGCACTTGCTTTGTTCTCTCTGGGGCTGCCCTGGGGTGCTCAGTCTGGCCCTGCAGTCAGGGGTCACCCTCAGGACACACCTGAGTCTGCCGTGTGACCACCTGCCGTGCTCAGGCCACGGTGGTTCCCATCCGCTCCTCATGTCCAGCAAAGTCTCAGTGCTCAACTAGAGGCGGGAAAGCTGTGATTTGGTGAATTCTGATCAATTTTTTCTTTTCTTTTTGGGTCCCACTCGGTGATGCTCAGGGGTTCCTCCTGGCTCTGCACTCAGGAATTACTCCTGGCAATGCTCGGGGGACCCTATGGGATGCTGGGGATCAAACCCGGGTCGGCCGCGTGCAAGGCAAACGCCCTCCCCACTGTGCTATCGCTCCAGCCCCCTCTGACGAATCTTTAACCGGAGCTTTCCGGCACCAGCAGAGCCCCGTCAGTTCCCCTCTCTGTGTGTTGGCCGTGAGGCAAGGGAACCTGCCTCTGAAAACTCCCCACGGTTAATGCGCCGGGCGCTCCTTCCCCTGCCTGAGACAATCCGCCAAGAACCTGCCCAGGACCACTGCCCCCACGTCCCCGGCTGCCCAGGGTCTCTGCCCAGGCGCAGTCTCCACGTCCCCCGGCTTCTCGAGTTACTTTTCGCGGAGTTTCCAAGCCGGCCTTCCATGCCCCTTACCCTGATGCTGGACTTTCCAGCCGTGTTGCCATCCAAAGCCGACAGAAACCTGCTATCACTCTCGGTGCGTGTTTGAGGGCTATGTTGGCCGTGTGGCACCGCAGGGTTCTGGGCTCCCCTGTGGGGTGCATTCGCGGGTGACACGGCCGCAAGAAGCCTGCAGCCCTGCATCCCGAGTCACATGACTGGCTGCAGTGCTCATGGGGTGTTGGGTGCTCCCTGGACACAGTGCTCATGGGGTTTCAGTGGACACAGTGTTCATGGGATGTCGAGTGCTCCCTGCACACAGTGCTCATGGGGTGTTGGGTGCTCCTTGCACACAGTGCTCTAGCCCCTTCCTCAGCTCAGGAACACAGACAGCAAGGCAGCTGGGAGCCATGAGGGGGCACCTGGCATCCGGCTCGTGGCCTTGTTCTTTCACCGCAAACCCTCCACCCCTCCCTGCCCTCCCTGCCCTCTGCTGTCTGGCCCAGGGTGGAGTTTCTGAAGCTCTTTGCCGCCCCTGGGTGGGGCCCTGGGTGGGGCCTGGAGTGGGCACCTCCTCCCGCCTGCTGGGACGGTGGGGGTCACGCGCCATGGGGCTGGGCCCGTGCAGACAGCGGTGATGTCCAGGGCGTCGGGGGCAGGCGTGGGTGTGCCCAGAGCACAGCACTTCTGCTTCCCAGACCAGCTGGTGTTTGGCCTCAGTTTCCCGTTCCGCCCGAGCCCTCTGCTGACCCCCCGCCCGCCCTGTTACGGTGATTGTCATGCAGACATCCCACCATGTGGTTAGCCGAGCATGGCGGGGACTCCCGCCCCTCCAGCATGTGTGTGGCCAGGTGTGCGGAGACTCAGAGCCCCCGGAAGGCTCTGGAAGGTTCTAGAGGGGGGGGGGAAATGCGCCTCTGTCTTTGCATGAGGCGAGGGCAGAGCACCAGGTGGTGAGAATACTCGGGCCAGAAAATAAACAGGCGTGAGGGCGTGACCCACCCGCCTCTCTTCGGGGGTCATGAGGGCCCAAAGGTGACCTAGGGAACCCAGCCTGCGACGGGGCATCTTGTCCAGCAACGGGGGCCGGAGAGAACCACTCGGGCGGGAAGCAGGAAGGTCCCCAACAGCAGGAGGAAGGTCCCCAGTGCCGCCCAGAGGTTCCGGCTCATTTTTAATAAAAATCATCCAACTAACTGTGGTTGCAAGAGTGTGCTCAGGGAAGGGCCAGCACATGCTGCCCCCAAGTGCCTGGACACACGACTGCTGGCTGAGGGGGGCTGGCCCCGCACACGGGAGACGGCCAGGGGGGACCACCACGCACCCTGCCCCAGAGGGGCCAAGGGACACCGGAACTGGCATGGCCGGTTGCCCCTCTGCCCTCAGGGACACTCTGCTGCCTCGGACCCAGGACACCCTTGGGGACAGTTGGCACCGCCTGCCCAGTCTCCGCATGTGACCCCTGCATCCTTGGGTGTGTCGGGATGGGAGGGAGGTGGGGGACCTGGCGTTCTCCAGTTCTCCACGCCATGGCTGTGATCAGCGGCTCAGGGCCAGCCGAGCCCAGAGACCTCCCACAAGAGCAACGCACTCTGCAATTCAGAACAGCCGCTGACTGGCCGGCCCTGCCCACTCTGTCCCTGCCCTCTGTCCCTGCCACTCTGCCCTCAGCCGCTCGCTTCCCTGCCCGCCGGCAGCCGCACCCCCCGGGCACTGGGTCCAGGACGAGGCAGGGCACCAACCGAGGTCCCGTGCTGGCCAGGGCATGCAGGGAGCACTGCAGGTCATGTGGGGCCAGGACCCTCGGGGTGGGGCACTCAGCCCCGGGGGGACGCATGCGGCGGGTGACCCGAGCACTGACCGCTGCCCCTCCTGCCCAGGGCTTCATGGACATGGACCTGAGCAGGTTCAAGGAGAGCGGGGCCAACGTGACGGGCTTCCAGCTGGTCAACTACACGGACACGGTGCCCGCCCGCATCATGCAGCAGTGGAAGAGCAGTGACGCCCGCGACCACACGCGTGTGGACTGGAAGAGGCCCAAGGTGAGGGGGGCCGGACCAGCCCAAAGAACAAGCCGAGGGGCTGTGTCTGTGAAGGTGGGGGGCCACCGCCCCAGGACCCCACAGTCCCCGCACACCCGGAGCCTCAGCCTGGCTCTGCTGCAGGGCACCAGCCCTCGCCTCACAACTCTGCCCAGCAGGAAGGCGGAAAGGCAGCAGGAGCTGACAGAGGCCCCACCCGGGTGGCCCCGGCCACAGCTGCAGGGTTTCAGAAAGACAGCATGTGGTCAGGGGGCGAGCCTGCTCCCACTGGGCCCGCAGGTGGTGTGACTGTCTCTCATGCTGGCCTGGGCACCACACCTGCTCCCCCAGCACCCGTCTGCCCCGCCCAGCCACCAGCTGGGCAGGGCCAGGGTCCACCTGCTGCCACCCAGGGCCCGCACAGCCGCCTGTCTTCCTCTGGCAGGCCGGGCGGCAGGGCTGTGTGCGGCCGAGGACGTGCTCAGGCTGGGTCTGTCCATGAGGTGCTGGTGATGCCCACAGACTCTGGTGGGGACATTGCAACAGGGATAGCGGCAGCGTCCAGAGGGGGGGGGGCAGGGAGGGGGCTGCAAGTGGGTGAGGGGGTGTGAGTGTGAGTGCCAGTGTGTGAGTGTGTGTGTGAATGTGAGTGCGAGTGAGTGTGTGACAACATGTGTCTGTATGTGAGTGCAAGTGTGTGTGGCTGCATGTGTGACTCCATGTGTGTAAGTGCAAGTGAGTGTGGTTTTGCGTGTGAGTGTAAGTGTGTGAGTGTGTGTATGAATGTGTGTGAATGTGTGTCAATGCATATGTGTGTGTGAGTGCAGTGTGTGTCTGTGTGTGAATGCAAGTGTGTGACTGCATGTGTGTGACTCCATGTGTGTGAGTGCAAGTGAGTGTGGTTTTGCGTGTGAGTGTGTGTGAAGATGTGTATGAATGTGTGTCTGTGCATGTGTGTGATTGTGTGTGAGTGCAGTGTGTGTCTGTGTGTGAGTGCAAGTGTGTGAGTGCATGTGTATGTGTGTGTATCTCTGTGTGTGGATGTGTGTATGTCTGTGTCTGTGTGTGTGGTCATTATTCTTAACGTCTCCAGACCCCTGGAGACTGGGTGGTCCTCACCTGACTAGAGCAAGGTCTGGGTGCTGAGTCAGCGGCCTGGCCATGTCGCCCCGCCCTCGCTCACTCTGCCGGGCTAAGGACGACTTGGCCTGTGGCCAGCCGCCAGCCACCTGCTTGGCAGGGGAGAGCAAGTCAAACCCCGTAATGCAGATCCTGCTTCCCGACTGGGGAAACTGAGAACGGCCCAGCCGGGGGGGTGGGGGGGGGGGCGGGAGGCGGTAGCCCTGTGTCCTGCAGGGAAGGGCTGTTCAGACAGGCGGGAGGGAGCGGCAGCCTGCGAGGGTCCGAGCAGCTCTGGCCAGGGCCCCGCAGAGCTGCCCGCCTGCCCCTCACGCCCGGGTCCGCTCTGCAGTACACGTCCGCGCTGACCTACGACGGGGTGAAGGTGATGGCCGAGGCCTTCCAGAGCCTGCGCCGGCAGCGGATAGACATCTCCCGGAGGGGCAACGCAGGGGACTGCCTGGCCAACCCCGCCGTGCCCTGGGGCCAGGGCATCGACATCCAGAGGGCACTGCAGCAGGTAGGGGGAGGGGCGGCAGTGGGTGGGGGAGGGGGAGGGTGGCTGGGGGAGGAGTCCTGCAGGGGTGAGCCCCGGTGTGGGGGGGGGCCCTGCAGAGAGTAACTGAGGCCGCCCCTGCAGCTCACCGGGAAGGCTCAGCCACGCCGGCCACAGGGCAGCACGTCTCAGACTCAGGGGTGGGGATCCCTCAGGGCCAGGCGCTGCACAGCCCCAGGGCCGGTCCCACCACAGTGGGTGTGTGGCCGCACACACCCACCTCACCTGCACTTCTGAGCGCTCAGAGAGCAGGGCAAGAGAGGGCCGCACCCCAAGGGCCCTGCGTGACGGGCCAGAGCACTGGAGGGGGAGTCCTGTCTGTCAACCCTGGGAGCATACACCCGCCTGTGTCTCTGCTCCTGCCTCGGAAGGTTCTGGACCTTCCCTGCTCTCCCAGGCATGCGTTAGTCTTTGCATGTGGCTAGGAGCACCCGTGTCTGAGCAGAGGAAAGGAGTGCTCCCTGCCAAGGGCTGCCTGTGCTCCCAGGGCCCGCCCAGCCCCCAGGGCTGTGGCCCGAGGCACTCAGTGCCCGACTCCCCTGCAGGTGCGGTTCGAGGGGCTGACGGGAAACGTGCAGTTCAATGAGAAGGGCCGGCGCACCAACTACACCCTGCACGTCATCGAGATGCGGCACGACGGGGTCCGAAAGGTGGGAAATGAGCGGTGGAGGGGAGGGCGGGGGGGGTGTGGCAAGGGGCCCACCAGTGTGCGTCCTGTGTCTCTGCACAAGGACAGGCAGGTGCCAATGCTGCTTCCCCAGCATGGCCTCGGTGGCCATCTCCTGCCCTCGCCCCTGCGGGGGCCGTCCCCAGGCTGCACCCCTACTTCCAGGGCCTGAGTCTCCCGGCTGGCCACCGGGCGTGGCAGAGGCGGGTACTCGGACACCAGATGGGATCTGCCGGCAGCAGAGGACACCGGAGGCGAGTGTTACAGCCCTGAGAGGGAACCGCCCCTGGGCCTTATTTCAGCCACACATTCTGGGCGGGGACAGGAGCCTGCAAACGGGTCGGTCTCAGGCATATCCCTGAGCTGCCCTGGGCTCAGCTGGGTCCTCTCCAGGGGGCGAGTGAGCCCCATGAGCCCCCGCAGGGTCACCGTCAGAACCAAAGGAAGCAGATCTGTGTGCTGCTGCCCGCGGCGGGAATGTGGCACCAGCATGTGACCGGCACCACCGTCAGCCTATCAGGTGGCGCCTCGGTTGTTTGGCTGGTGAGTGGGCTGGCAGGTCGGCCCGTTATCTGGCTGGCTGATTGGTTAGACAGGCAGGTGGACAGGTGGATGATCTGTTGTTTTTGCTTTGTTTTTGTTTGGGGGCCACACTCAGCGATGCTCAGGGGTTACTCCTGGCTCTGCACTCAGGAGTCACTCCTGGTGGTGCTCAGGGGACCATATGAGATGCCGGGGATCGAACCTGGGTCAGCCATGTGCAGCGCAAATGCCCTCCCCGCTTTGCTATCGTTCCAGCCCCTGGTTGGTGGATGGTTGGCTGACTGGCTGGTAGGTTGGCTGGATAGATGATTGCTTGGCTAGATGGATGTGTGGGTGGGTGGGTGGTTGCTTGGATGGTTGATTGGTTGGATGGTTGGTTGGTTAGATAGTTGGATGGTTGGTTGGCTGGATGGCTGGTTAGTTGGCCAGTTGGCTGGACAGTTGGTTGGTTGGTTGGATGTTTAGTTGTTTGCTTTGATGGTTGGCTGGATAATTGGTTGACTGGATAGTTGACTGGTGCTTGGTTGGTTGGACAGTCCGCTAATAGCCAACTGTTGGGCTGACAGGGCATTTAGTTGTGTTCCCTTGGTAGTTCGCCTGCTTTAAACTCCTTTCTCAGGCCGCAGGAATTTTTAACCTCAGCATTGGTTCAGTGAGTCAGGCTGTGGCAGCCCGTGGAAAAGATAAATCACAAACAGAAATAACGTGGTGACCTTAAAATCCACGAGCAGCGCGCTGCCTTTTCAGACCATTTTTCAGGCTTCCTCTCGGTGACTAAATCCTTCCTCAGGAGTGGGCTTAGCGCCTCTGTTTACAGGAATCCGGCTTTCAGAAAATCAATCCCGCACGTCCGTGGCTGCAGGGCTTACTCCATCTGCCTCCGGCGAGGCCAAGCAGGGTGGGCGTGGGGGGGGGTCCCTGGCATGAGGGCAGGGGGAGGGGCCCAGGGACCCCTCGGCCCACACCACCCCGTGAGGATGCTCTCGGCCGGCTCCCGCCTCCCACGGACCCAGCACAGGGCGACGTGACTCTGCCGTGGCCATTGGGTCCCAGTGCTCACCCCCTCCCCATGCAGGCCGTGCTGCCGTCTCTGCCCTTCACCTCGCCACCCCTTGCCCCTTGCCTGTACCCCCAGGCCGGGTCTCTGCCGAGGCTACCATGGACAGCCCCCCCCCCCAGGCCCCGGTAGGCCTCCCGGCCGCATGCCATGTCCGGCCGTGCTTCTTTCCTTCCCTCTGTGGCTTATTACCGATGACAGGGCCACTGCCCAGGCCAGGCCGTCTCTGGCCAAGGTGTCGCCTGCTCAGATGGCGGCAGTCCCGGGAGGGTCTGTGTGGCGTGAGGACAGGGTGGGACCCTGCTGTGGGCAGAGGCGTCAGCAACGGCCGCCTGTAACCTCCAGTGTCCGGCTGCTTGGGCTCACGGGGCTGGGCAGCTCCGCGTGGCTCCCCGGATGATGCCGATGACCCCGTGGCTGCTGCCTGGGCCTGCTCAAGCCGTGTCCTCATGCCACCCGCAGCCTTCAGCAGTGGCCCCCGCAGTCATCTGCCGCATTCTGTGAGCACACTGAGCCGCACCCACGTGGAGCTCAGGCCACGCGCCTAGGCAGTTGGCACGGTGGGAGGTGCAGCTCCCCCAGACATGGGCAGGCAGGCGGGGTCTGGGTGGACACAGCGCCAGAAGATGGGGCATCAGGGGAGACCCCCACAGGGATGGGGGCCCGTCTACACCACATTCCCCACACAGGGGCTGGGGCCCGTCTACACTGCATTCTTCTCTGGCCCTCCACATTGGCCCGTCCCTGCAGCTCTCCTGGAGGGCGGCGCCCACCCATCTGACTCGGGCAGCCCTGAGGCCTCACAGCCCCCCTGTCTCCAGCCCGATAATCCTGCCCCCAGCTGCTGGCTCACCTGTGTCCTGACTCTGGGCGTGTCCTTCCACACATAGAGCCAGGGAGATGACCAGCTGGTGTCCAGCCTGGCCACCTGTCCCCATGAGCCAGACCCTATGAGACCCCGGGCCAAGACACATGTGCCTGGACATCTCCACCCCTGTAAGCGAGCTCAGTGGCCAGGCAGCCTGCGTGGGCACCCATTAAACCCACAGGAGAGGATCAGGTCAATTAAATGCACACCAAGAGAGGGCCTGGGTAGTTGGACCTGCCCCTGGAGGGCCCGGCGGGAGCCCAGAGGCCCAGGCCAGAGCAGCCACCACTGAGGCAGCCAGGCGTGGAGGCGGGGCTGAGGCCACAGGCCTAGGCTCGCAAGGCGGCTCGGGCTGGGGTGGCCCTGGTCCCTCACAGACCCACTCTCCCTGCCAGTGGCCCCACTGGCTGAAGCTGGAGACCCACAGTACCACTGAGGTCCAGGAAGCAAGGGGACAAATCACCACCGACCCGCAGGCTCCCTCCCGCCATGGCAGAGAGGGTGCCCAATGAGGGAAGGACAGTGGCCAGGGCTCGGCTTGGGGGGTCTCCAGGCCGTTTCACCTCACCCCTGCAATGCCACTGGCACCTGGACAGCATGTGACCATGTGGCTTCCACGGCAATGTCCCTTAGCCACAGCCCAGCCCGGCGTCCATGCAGGCCTCTCTCCAGCTGACCTGTCCTCTCTGCACCTCGCCCACAGATCGGCTACTGGAACGAGGACGACAAGTTTGTCCCTGCAGCCACCGATGCCCAGGCCGGCGGGGACAACTCAAGCGTCCAGAACAGGACGTACATCGTGACGACCATCCTAGTGAGTGCCAGCACACACACACATGTCCATACACACACGTACACACACATGCACACACACACATACATACACACACTCGTGCACACACACGCACACACATATACACACATACACATACATGCGTGCACACACACATATGCACACACAGACATACACAGCCACACACACAGACACACACGTGCACACACATGTACATACACATACACACATGCACACACAGACACATGCACACATGTACACACACATGCACACACATGCACACATATGCACACATATGCACACACGCACACTACGCACACCCCCCCACAGAGACACGTGCACACATGTATACACACACGCACACATACATCTGCACCTGCACATGCACGCATGTACACACACGCACACACACATGCATGCACACACACCCCAGTCCACTACATGACCACTATCCTCGTGCGTGCGAGCACCCCTCGCCCTACAGACACGGTCCTGTTTCCGCGCTGCCCTCACGGTTTCCCTGTGTACAAGGGAGAAACACCACTTCCCTCGGGGACCCCCGGCCCCCAGGTGTAAACACGGGCTGAGTGTATGCAGAGACTCTGCCCTGTCCACCCTCCCCCAGGCTCCAGACCATGCCTGAGGGGCAGCTACTGACTCCAGGGCTCCAGCAGAACAGTCTAGAACAGCAAGGCTTTGAGGGAGCCCCGAGCCCACCCGTGAGGAGACGTGCCAGCTCCTGCCCCCACAGCCCCGGCTTCCCTCACTGCGGGGGCCCTGTGTGGCCGGGAGCAGGAGGGGCACCGGTGACCCCGCTGGGGTGCCCCACTCTGCCCCTTCCCCGCAGGAGGACCCTTACGTCATGCTCAAGAAGAACGCCAACCAGTTTGAGGGCAACGACCGCTACGAGGGCTACTGCGTGGAGCTGGCGGCCGAGATCGCCAAGCACGTGGGCTACTCCTACCGGCTGGAGATCGTCAGCGATGGCAAGTACGGCGCCCGCGACCCGGACACCAAGGCCTGGAACGGCATGGTGGGCGAGCTGGTGTACGGGGTGAGTGGGGCAGGGGCTGGTGTAGGGGTGAGTGGGGCAGGGGTACAGGTGTAGGGGTGAGGGGGGCAGGGGCGGGGGTAGGGGGGAGTGGGGCAAGGGCGGTGGAGGGGGGTGGGGGGGGCAGGGGGAGCAGGGGGAGGGGTGAGTGGGGCAT
>JAOXYA010139792.1:0-10125 GCA_028565675.1 Sorex palustris | reverse complement strand
CCTTCCCATTCCAGTCGTCGCATGATGTTCTCGAGGGTGGCACTGAAGAGTTTCGGCGAAATGGTATCACCCTGCCGGAACCCCTCTCTTGACATCAATGATTACTTCTTTGTAGAAAGACTTAGGAATATCACAGCCAAAATACCAAAGATGGAAAAAGAATCCTGGGGATGGGGGAGACAGGGGAAAAGTGTATCTTCTTGAATCCCAAGGGATCTTTAGGACTGTTAACAGTGATTTTACCATATGAAACCATGAGGCCAATCAGTGGGAATGATGACAAATTCTCAATGCTGCAAGAAACATTCTATGAACTAAGAAATCTGTGACTGGCAAAGCAAAAAAACAAAAACAAAAAAGCTGCCCTTGAATAATGGAAAAAAATTAAGGCTTACTAAAATAAACAAAACAGAAAATTGATCAAAAGCAGACCTACCCTAAGAAGCAGTGAGATTGAGTTCTCAGACAGAAAAGAACTTTTGGCAGTAGATCAGATTTACACAGAAATAAATCCACACAAAGAAATAAAACAACATGGATGAATATAAACATTATGATAGATATAATTCTGTTTATAACTGCTTTCTATTTTAAATAAAGCAGTAGTTACAAAACTGTTGATGAGCTTATAATATGTAAAGTACAATTTGCATAATAATCATGCAAGAAGGAAGCCAGGGAATAGAGCATTGACTAGAATGCCCCAATAAAATATTGGAGCCGTTTGATTATACTCTTGAAATTAAGCTGGTAAATCTAAGCAGTCGAGTCTCTTTTGGCATAAATTTCACCATTTTCAAATGTAGAATTCTGTGCTTTTTAGTAGATTCACAACGTTATACAACCAGTGCCAACTAATTCCAGAATAATTGTATTACCCCAAGAAACAGAAACTTTCATTTCTCAATTCCTCTTCCCTTACCCACTGCCGTCCACTAATTGTTCTGTCCTTGGGATTGTCTGGCTGCTCTCACTTAGCAGTCAAGGTTTATCCGTATGTGGCCTCTCTCAGTACATCATTGTTTTGAACCCCTGCATAATGCTCCATTGAATGTCTTTTTATCCATTGAGACAGTGTGGGTTGTTTCCACTTTTTCGCTCTTATGAAAGGTGCTGCTGTGAACATGCAAGTACAGGTTTTTGTGGAAAATCTTGTTCGACTGGTTGCACCACGGCCTAACTGGTTGTTGCTATAAAGCAGTTCAATTCTAACTACCTCAAATTAGCTCAGACCCCACAAGGTAAGGGTTCATTTCTTCACAGACGATCCCCAGTATAGGGACTGCCATGGTTCAAGCGTTCCTCAGGCTATCCACACTCCTGGCTCACTGCTTATTACGTATTTGGGATTTCTCACACCCCACCCTCCCAGTTCATTAAAGAGACATCTAATAGCGAGTTAAAGAGAGTAAGGGCTATGAAGCGTAGAGGATAACCCTGAAAGGAGAGAAACAGGTCGGGGAGGGAGGCAGAAGGTCAGAGAGAATACCTTTAAGTGACTTCAAAGCTGCTGCTGGAATTTTGAGCTATTAGTAATAGTAGCTAGAAGTTTGGAAGACTAAAGCAAAAGCATATATGAAGAGGGAAAAAAATATATGAACACTCGGCATGTGTAAGAGACAGAAATTATTTAAGAATTAAGGGCCTGGAGCGGTAGTACAGCGGGTAGTGCATTTGCCTTGCATGCGGTCAACCTGGGTTTGATTCCCAGCATCCCATATGATCCTCCAAGCATGGCCAGGAGTAATTCCTGAGTGCAAAGCCAGGAATAACCTCCCTGTGCATCGCCGGGTGTGACCCAAAAAGCCAAAAAAAAAAAAAAAAAAGAATTGAGTAGGGGTTGGAGAGATGGTATAGCAGGTATGGTGTTTGCCTTGCACACAGCCAACTCAGGTTTGATCCCTAGCACCCTGTGTGGCCAAAAAACAAAAAAAAGGGGCTGGAGAGATAGTACAGTGGGTAGGGCGCTTACCTTGCATGTGGTGTGCCTTACTCACTATATTGTTTCTCCAGCCCCCTGAGCTCTCCAGGGGTGATTCCTGAATGAAGAGCCGGGAGTAACCCCCAAGCACTAACAAAAAACAAAAACCCCAAAAATCCCAAAACAAAAACAGGCCAAAAAAAAATTTAAAAAGCAGCAAGTATGAATAGCAGAAAGAAAAGGCAGAAACAGTATCCAGACCGTAGTAGGTCATTTAGACATGGGGGTGGGGAGAAGGGGGAGAAAGAGAGAGAAGGGGGGAGGGGGAAGAAGGGAGGGAGGAGGAGAGAGGAAGAAAAGCAAAATTTAAGAATGGTCTCTTGGTGCACTAAATTTTAGTGGCAGCAGCTTAAAAGATACCCAAGTATGAATAAAACCAGTTGTAACTTGGAAAGCGCCACCAGTTTGAAAGGAAGTGTGTTTTAGGAACTGTGTCAGGAGCTGCTGGATATATAAGGACCTGAAGTCAGTGATAGAGACGTGAGTGCGCTTGTCAAGAGCTGTTCTGGGGGGGAGGGGGGGGGGACGGGACTTTGGTGTCAAAGCCAAATTGTAGCAGATTGAAGAGTGAAGGGGTCAGACACTCAGGGACATAGAGGCAATAAATCTTGGTGGTTGTTTTTTAAATTTTAGGCTCTGTGATTTTTAATATTAATGTAGGGTATCAGACATAAAATGTTCCAGCATCACATCTCCACACAATTGTCCTATTCTCGAGGGGAAGCGGAAGAGATAAAAAACACAAGCACTGGACTGGAGCAATAGTACAGCTTCTGCCTTGCATATAGCCGACCGGGTTATCCTCAACATCCCAAGTGGTCCCCCAAGCCCTGCCAGGAGTAATTCCTGAGTGCAGAACCAGGAGTAACCCCTGAGCTTCGCTGGTATGACCCATAAAGCAAAAAAAAAAAAAAAAAAACACACACACACACACACACAAGCATTATGACACTGGAAGATAACTTGGTATAAGGGTATAGTTTGGGATTTGGTGGGGGGGTATGAAGGGTGGCATGAGGGTGGCAAGCTTGTCTACATATGGTGGTCCTCAGAGCTTACTACTGTCTCTGTGTTCAGGGGTCACTCCTGGTGGTTCTTGAGGTACCATATGCAATGCTGAGAATTGAATCAGTTTTGGCCAAATGCAAAACCCCCTGCACCTTAACCCCACCTTAACCTCTCCAGCCCTGTTTTGTTTTATGATATGGGAGACAGGCATATTAAAACAATTTTGTAATATAGAAACAATAGAAAATAAATTGGGCAAGATCCCAAAGGAAGTGAAAGAGGCTGGGTTTCCAGGTACCAGGAGAATCAACAGGATGAAGAAATGAATGTGTGTGCTTTCCTGAGTTTCTGTGGTGGAAAGTCGAGGTGTTGCTGTTTGGTGATTTCTATTCTTTTCTGAGAAGTCATCAACATGTGCACTTACTGAATGTGAAAAAAGTGATGGATGGTTTCCATATTTAAGGAGGTCAGCCTGGACCAACCAGAGCAGAGAATGGGGAAGTACAGAATTAGGGAGACCTAATTAGTTTCTGGGTGTTAGTGATGGCCTGAAGGTCGAAATTTAGAGATTTCCATCTCCGCTCTGAAGTATGACTCTCCGTCACCATTCAGCAGCCTAGAGGTAAGTGCAAGAAGTGAAAAACTTTATATTGAATCTGGGATCTGGTTATTGCCATGTGGTGCAGTAAAAAAGTTAGTCAGTAATATGGTCAAGGACCCTAATCTGGATAAGGAAAGTGGTCAAGACACTAACAAAATGATGGCTGGGAAAAAGTAGGGGTCAGTGGAAGGGCAAGCGAGGTAGGATTAATGATGGCACAGAGAGTGTTTTTACGCTAATGGACACTAGTGATGGTCTAAACCTACTAAGTCATTCCGAATGTCATACACCGTCCCTGTGTGATTAATGAAGGTTTCTGTTTTACGTGTTTGCTCTTGGCCAGATTGTGATCGACCATATCTTAGGATGGAAACCAGAAACCATAGCTGATAAAACTCATTACCGTTGACTTCTGAAGAAATTAGTATTTTCAGTTTTCCAAGTTACCTATAGTCTACTCTTCCTGTACCTGCACTTCACTTTTAAAGCCACCAAGGTGTGACTTAACATGAGGAGGCATGCATGGGTACCTATACGGAACTTCCTTTTCCGGTCTTTTGTATCCCCATCTGCCTTAAGTGCTCCTAAATGCCCTTCACCAGCCTATCATTAAAACAGGAAACCTCATAATTGCACTTAACTCGGGATATTTTCCTTGCTCAAGTACTGGTGCTCTTAGGGCAGTATGTTAAACATTTATCAGTCAGTGAAACATCTGTAACAAAACATCTTGTCTGTGATACCGTGGGATAGCTGTTACCAGTAGGATCACTTGTCTTATTGTCATTTCCTTGGGAGATAGTTGACAAGAGACCCTTATCAGCAATAGGGAACTGGTGGCAGGGAGGGGGAGTGCAAATAAGAATACCTAGAGATGACAGGGCAATCCCCATGTGAAGAGAATGTTGCAGGGAGGAGAGAAATAACAGCGAGTGTTCACTGTTTTGTTGTTTTCAGTTTTGACCATACATGAGAAAATTTTGCAGCCGGGTCGGTGTGCACTTTCTGCATTTGACTTGCTCTGACAGACTTGGGTGGGTGTGTGCGATCCTCTACATTGCAGTTCCCACATGTAAGGCTTTCTTTGATAGAGCAGTGACATGCCTTATAATCATCTTCATTGTGGCAGAGACACGCTCAGACTGCAGTGCCAAATCATTTCAGTGTGTCTGGATCAATAGATGGTGCCTGTCAGAAGCTTCTCTCGTTAACATCCCCCACTTAATGGGAGAAGACTCATTATCCTTTTATGTGTTATGATACACAGGTGAGATGCTGAGAGGCCTGTGGGATGCTCTAGTTCCTAATTTGGTTTCCTCTCCTATTGTGTGCAAGCCTTTCGTTGGACTGGATTGGTTACCTAGGAAACAGTTACAGAGTAAAAAGTGGATTGGCTGCTGGGGACATGGGAGATTACAGACCCTTTCTAGAAGCTAGAGGTCTGGTGGATAAAACAAAATTTAGTGAATGGTTTTGTTTGTGGTTCATTAGTGTGTTTTAGGAGATAACTCTTAAGGTAGTCCTACAGGAGAACCTATGTAGTGCAGTGTGATTTTAATTTTAAATTTTTTTGTTTATTCGATATGCCAGACACAGTAACAACAAAGTCTCCAATGGAGACATTACTGGGCCCGCTCGAGCAAATCGACGATCAACAGGAGGGCCTTTTAGTATTTTGCATTAATTTTTATACTTTTTTATAACTCATAAAATAGGCTGTCAAATTTTTAATGAGACCTTAACTACTAGGCTATATAGAATGTTATTTTCCTCAATTTTTATTAACTTCTCTAAATTACTGCGCAGAATTTTTAGTATGTGAGTTACTAACTTTCAAAATGAAGACATTTGATGATCAAACTTCTTTTAGTGGCAGTTTATGATAATTAGTCATTAAGAAAATAGGAAGTACAATGTCAACTGGTGTTCAAGAAGAATTAAGATCTTGAATTAACCTCTAACTTTTACCTTCAGATATTTTCTGTATTTTCACAAAATTTTACATGGATTGAATTTCTAAAGATACACCAAATTGGCTTACTTAATTGTAAGCACAGCAAATGGAATTAAAAATGTGCATTGAGTTGACATATAGGAAGAACAAGTAGTGGGGGGAAAATGTCCTGGATCTGAGATTTTTGCTAGGAAATCTAACTACCATAAAGTGATTGTGAAGAAAACATAGGGAGTTCATTGTCATCCTTCTGGAACCTATTTCTCTTCAAAGTATTTAATTTCAAAGGATCTTTAACTTGATACCCAATTCTTTGAAAAAGTCCTTCATCTTGAGGAAATTTTCATGCAGCCATGTAGGAAACTTGAAAAAATTGTGACTCAATTGTCTAAAAACTTGGCTGCTCTCTATAAGCACTCAAACACAGTTTACTATGTTTCCTCATGAAAATTAAGCTGTGACGCTCATGTTTAATTTACGCTTTTCTTGTGACTATGCGTTTTCTTTTGTAGTGGACTGAGTATGTCTGTGACTGTTTTCTCAAGTGGCAAAACCTTTCTGAAATGATTTGCACATCAGGTTTCTGAATGGTTCTTTTTTCTGTTTTTACAAAGATGTTTTCTTTCTCTATATGATGGTAATTTTGATTGACTCTTTGTGTCAATTCTTATATATTCATTTCCCTTGCTTTAAGTCATTTCTCTCACACTACACTCAGACCTAATGGAGAACTGTGATTTCTAGGAGTATTCTATTCCTGTGTATTTAGGAGCTTTTCCTGTAGCTTATATCTCAGCAGTTACAGAGAAGACAAATTGTTAATTCCCCATCCACCATACACAATGCTTTTCATATCATGAAATTTTGCATATCTCCCTTTTAAATATTTTACCTAATTTTTCCTTTCAGATTCCTAGAAGCGTGGACCAGGAACCATATTAAAGCTTTTGCCTTGCATGTGGCCGACTTGGGTTCTGTCCCTGGCACCTCATATGGTCCCCCCAGACCCCACCAGTTGTGATCCCTGAGTGCACAGCTGGAAGGAAGCCTTAAGCACAGCTGGGTGTGGCCTTCCCAAAGACAAATGACCAAAAGAACAAATTCCTGAAATCAGCTGCATAGTGACAAGCATTTAAGAAAAAAATTTCAGATTGCAAACGTTTGTCAGTATAATTGTATAAATAAGGTATTAGGTGCCTAACCTAATTCATTTTTTCACATTTATACATTCATTACAATTTTATCATTTATAGCACAGTGGGTACGGAACAGCAGGAGGACAGTACTATAGTGCTACTGAAATTACACTCAAGAGAATGCAAGGCAATTGCCAAGGTCTTAAGAATGATCTCATTCTACAGTGCAATTATATATGGTAGCATACTATTTTACAAATGAATAGAAGAAAGTCAAAATAACCAAATAGCTTGAAGGAAACTACGCATCATTTTGTAACAATGATATTACCCTAGTCTTGTTAGCAACTCTTGAGTTTTACATACAGACAGTCCAACTGGGAGAGAGAAACGACTCACCTCTGCAGTTCTCAATACCAACTTCACATCAAAATCATTTGGAAGATTTATGCTAATTCCAATGCCAGGGCACTGTCCTTCGAGATTGTTATGATAAAGTTTCATTTTTCAAAAATTCTTCCTTTGACTCTCATGAATGAGAGTCATGAATTGAGAGCCATCTGCTGTCCATGTGAAATTATTTCACCTCATTGAGTATGGAAGAGCCTTCCCTTCATTAAGGAACTTATGTCATAGTGAGGAAACAGATACAAACAGAGATCTCTACAAATGACAAACGTGATTTTGGAGGTGACTTTCTGTGGATACTAAAGCTAATGCTACATACTCAGAAAAATAACTAGGTTAGATCCCATTTCTAAAGTATTCGACTTGTATTACATGCTCTAGTATCTATTAGAATAACTAAAATGCTAAAATAAATTGTTGTGGTATTGCCCTTTCCACAGGAGTAATGGAAAAAAATCCTTTCCTTGGGATAAGAAGGGGACACATTTCCATCAAAAAGTTTGAATGTTCTTTTCTCTAGATTGCTTTATCTTTCACATCCAAGTTTTCCTTTGTGCTTGCAAATGTTTATTTCCTACTCTTTGCTGTTCCCTGTGCTTTACATTTCAACGGCTGCAAAGAAACAGGTCATTTCAACTAATCACTTACCATCGCTCAGCAGTTACTGAACAAGCTTTATAGGCCATATTAGATCTAGGAATGATTGTATACTTCTTTTTTTGGAATGCCTTGTTTTCCGTTTTTATTCCATTTTAATTTTTTATAGTTAAATAATCTTGTGTTTTCTTATTTGCCTTTCAAGATCCATTTATTTAAAATTCACGTAGACAATGAGAGCCTTCTAGTGAAATCCCAGAAGATAGCTAATGGGAATTGTTTGAATGTCTAGGTTTGATAACACTCATCTGAGTTATGGTATCTCTTCTACCGAAGGAGGGACCTGGAATGTGGTGAATCATGAGAATGACACGAACTCTGTGTCTCACAGATTCATAACTCCCATGACTCTGCATCCTCATGCTTTAAGATCTACACTTTGTCGTTACACCTTTGCTAATTGGTGTGAACAACATCGCTAAATGTTTTCCCCTTTCTGATACCAGGACAATGTGTCCATCTGTACATACAAGGACAAAGGAAGGAGGGAAGCAGGCACACGTAGATGAGAATCTTCCTTCCCACATCTTCTCCATGGACTTTTATATCTTATACTCAGTTTTTAAAATAAAAATGCTAACCTTCTTTCTTAAAAGAACCATTGTCAACAATTTTAAAACGTGAAAGTTGTTAATGATTTAAACAAAATTGATTTAAGTTGAAATTATGCGAATTGGCTATTTGAGAAGTAATTTTGAAAACATTCCGAAACTGAGTTACACTCTGTTACTATTAGCTGAAATCAATGTATATTTATATAATGGTGTATAAAACTGCTCTGGTATTCCCAGCCATTCACATTACTGCATTAAACTGTAAACCTTCAGTAGGAAAATACTGTTGTTTGACAAATAATGAATAGAACCTAATACTAGATGAGATATATTTTTGTTACTTAATAAGAAACTTTCATCATGAGGAACTTTTCTATTTCAAATTAGCAAGCTTATAGGATTAAATTTTTGTTGCCTCAATGCTGCGATTTATTTCCTGTGAAATCATGTCAGCTACTTCTTCTGGCCCTACAGTTACCTCGGGTGAATATCAAATGGCTCTTCCTTAACCATCTGGTACTTAAAATTTTATCATGCAATGTGCACAATAAAATAAAAAGCAAGCAGGTTTTAGCGACCTATGGGAAATACTTAGGTAATGTCAGATTCTTAATATTTGAAAAATCAGTGTATCAGCTGATGTAAAGCCAGTCATAAGCATCCCTAGTAGAAACATTCTTTTATACTTACTTCATTTGAGGTACTGTGAATTGCAATCCTGCTCATGATGGATTTCATGCAATCAACATTGGAACACCACCGCTTCTGCTGGGTGTTCCCTGCAGACACCCCTACTCCCCACCATGGAAACTTTTTTTTAAATTGAATCACTGTGAGATACACAGTTACAAAGCTGTTTTGATTTAGTTTCAATCATACAATGTTTCAACACCATCAGTTCAGTAGTGTACATTTCCCACCACCCTCAGTATCTCTCCCAAAGCCCTTCCTCCCCTGGCCTGCCTCTGTGGCAGACACTTCTTCTTTCTCTCTCTCTGTCTCTCTTTCTCCCTTTCTCTGCTTTCAGACATTATGGTTTGCAGTCCAGAGGATGAGAGGCCGTCACGTTTGCTCCTTGGCCCGCTTTCAGCATACGTCTCCCGTCCGCAGAGAGGTCCCACCCAGCCATCGTTGTCAGAGTGGTCTTCTCTGTCCCTCTGCCTTCTTCCCCAGCACGTGAGGCAGCTTCCCACACCGGACCAGTCCTCCTGGCCCTCGTTTCGACTGCCCTTGGGAGTTAGTCTCATACCATTGTGTTTTTTATATCCCACAAATGAGTGCAGTCGTTCGGGGCCTGTCGATCTCCTTCTGACTCATTTCACCCAGAAGGATACTCTCCATGTCCATTCATTTATAAATTAATTTCATGGCTTCTTTTTTTCTAAGTTATAGAATTATGTGGGGAGAATGCAATTCTCATTCATTATTGGTGGAAGTGTTGACTGGTCCAGCCTTTTTTGGAAAACAATATGTGCATTCCTCAAAAAACTAGGAACTGAGCTTACATATCACACAGCAGTACCACTTCATGGAATGTACCCCAGGGGTACAAAAATACACAGCAGAAAAGACATCTGCACTTGTATGTTCATTGCAGCACTGTTCACAATAGCCAGAATCTGGAAACAACCCAAGCGCTGGAGAACAGACAACTGGTTAAAGAAACTATGGTACACCATGGAAACATTTTAAGAAACTTTAGTTTCTATTGGATCACCTCTTGTCCAATAATGAGAGGTGAATTACAGCTTACCCACAAAATCGCTAAAACTGTTTTCGCTAATGAATATTACCTTATATTATTTACCTTTCTGCAAAAAACCAAT
>JAOXYA010139781.1:0-10125 GCA_028565675.1 Sorex palustris | reverse complement strand
GCTGACATTCTGTGGGGGGGGGGGGGGCACTGTGAGGGGTAGGGGTTCACCTGGCAGCGCTCAGGGCTTACTCCTGGCTCTATCTCAGGAACTTCTGGCAGTGCTTGGGGGACCATATGGGATGCAGGGAATCAACCCCTGGGTTGACTGCATGCAAGGCAGGTGCCCTACCTGCTGTCCTATTGCCCCGACCCTCTCTGCTTATATTCCAAGAGGGCTATGCCCTAAACTTCATTGGAATTGGAAGGTTGAGAGGAGATAAAGTGGTTTGAAAAATACCCAGTAGACCCACTGACTGTATAGAAAGAGGTGACCTGAAGTCTGTGGATGGTTTTTACATAGAAGACTGGGAAAACAGGGGTTTCCAAAGCTGAGAAACATCCACCCATCCCATTACTTTTACTTCGGGGTGTGGGGGGGATGCACACTGTCATTGCTCATGGCTTACTCCTGGCTCTGTGCTCAGGGATCACTCCTCGTGGGACGTGGGGAACCAACTGATTGCTGGGGACCCGAGCACAATCGGCCTGGCGGAAGGCGGACACCTTCCCCACTGCACTCTTGTTTCCACCCCTGTTCCGCTGCCGGGCCTTTGATAGCTGCCTGTGCACAGTAGCCTGGCAGACACCAGACATGGTAAACTGCTCTGGGTGGCAGCTTTGAATGGAAATGCTACTTTCCTAGAAGTATTTCTCTCTTGCATTATCTCACCAGCTAAGCGGTCTCCTGGAGACCCTACTGCCCCCGCGCTGGTGATTCCCCCTGGCAGAGGCTGCACAGGCGCTAACAGACAGGAAGCGTTCTTTGTGGAGCAACCTGGCAGTGTTGCACAGCGAACGTTCCCCCACTTTTTAAGCAATCTCGAGTCTCGTAAAAACGGCCTTGAGCTCACTCATGTCCTGTTAAAAATATGCGAAAATCGGCATTTCCTTTTATTTATACCCCTTGTTTTGCAGAGAGGGAAACAGGCTTAGCACTCTTTCATGACTAAGGGCCGGGCACCTGGTGGTGAGCACACCCTGCAGCCATCGGGTGATATTCCTGGCTCAGGAGCGACCCCTGGTGGTGCACTGAGGACCGTATACAGTGCTGGGGACCAAACTGGGGTCAGCTGCCTGCAAGGGAAGCGCCTTAACCCCTGTACTATCCCTCTTACCACTTAAGCAATTTCCCCCACTAAATTATGCAGATTACTGTATGGCGCAGCCAAATAATGGTTAGGTCCTGTTCTTATATTTCTTAGTTCCACCTTAATAACCAGCTCTAGGTAGCCTTGGGCCTGCCTCCCACTCAAATTATAACGAAAGTGAAATTCTCACAAATTAATCACCTGAAGAAATTTAAAAAATGGGGTTTCCCTGGTCCCTGGATCCTGGGGAAGAAAGGAGCTCTATGCCGCCCTCTGCTGGAACTGAGCATCACTGCTGGTGGGAGGGCAGGGCTGGCCATGCATTCTCCAGTTCCCAAAGCAGTCACTGCCCCTCGGCATGGTAAACCCTTTGCAGCACCCCTATACCCAAATGTACCTTCCAACGGTAGAAACTCCCCTTTTCCAAATTGCCACAAGTTTATCAGGCAAGACCACCTATTCAACAAATGCTACCGAGAGATAAGAGATGCAGACAGTGAGCCAAAGAAGTCTGTATCAGTTCCAGGACGGACAGACGTTTGGACCAGTGAGACAGCTCAAGGGCAGGAGGTGTAAGAGCCTAATCGATCCCTGGCACTAAACGCACCCCTACCCCTCCCCCCAAGCGCCGTTGGTGTGTATCCCTGGTGGTCCTGAGCACTGCCAGGCCTGTGCAGTGCCAAGGCTTGGGTTCAAGCATTTAACTATCCAGTCCATTCACCAGGAGTGGCCCCCAAAACATCCTGAAAAAATGCTTGGGGGGCATACACTCCTCCCCACACACCCCCCCACAAAAAGAAAGTTTGACTTTTGACAACCACTTCTACAATGTTTTCGTTCCAAAACCCTGTGACTTGTGAGACAGACAGTGAATTTTCCCTGGAGCCTGATAGTACAGCCAGTGAAGGCCACACAGGCCGCGCTTCCAGACTGCCCCTAGGGCCCGGAGAGAGGGTGCAAATGTTAAGGTGCTTGCCTGACGTGTGGCTGCTGTCACAACAATGGTTCAAATCCTGACATCGCTTGTGGTCCTCCGAACATAGCCAGGTGATGACCCCTGAGTGTAGAACAAGGTGTGGTCCCTGAGCACTGCTGAATGCAACCCAAAAGCAAAAACAAAAACAGACTGCCTCCTTGAAGCTGTAGGTTATGTGCTGAAGATGTATAGTGCTTGGATTTTAACTTTAGAAATTGAAACAGAGTAATAGTACAGGAGGTAAGGCAATTCCCGTGCCCGTGGCCAAACCTGGCCCGAGTATCACCAGCAGTGGTCCCTGAGTACAGAGCCAGGAGTAAGTAAGTCCTTAGCACAATCAGGTGTGTTCCAAAAACAAAAACAACAAACAGAATTTCAGAGGCTACCTCTGAAATAATCTAATGGCAAATCATACAAAGTGATCCGTAAGTATGTAGAACTCTGTGTATCTGGAAGTGGTTTCTCGAGATTGAAATATCTCCCTCTCTAGATTGGGGGAGGGGTGGGGGGAAGAAATCAAGGAAAGAAAAACAGCCCTCTTCCATCCCTTATGAGTGACATCCAGTATCCCACAAGAGATGAAACTGAAGTAAAAGCAATGTATATTATCCACAGCAGTCCTGAGAGAGGTACACCTAGCCCCCTTTTGCAGAAGAGACTGAGGCTAAACAAGTTGCTTGAAATCATATAGCTGGTAAAAAGTAAGACCAGGTTCAACCCAGTGAAGACCAGGGCCTTCATTCTCCCCAGTTTCTCTCGCCAAGCATGTTTTTCCTCATCAGTTCTCTCTCAGCATCTCCCTGGATGTGTCTGTCCTCCTCTCTTTACTTCCTTGTCACTACTTCCTTCTTATATGGCAGTCACTTATCTATATACAAAAAGTAAAGCACAAGGGCCAGACAGGTAGTACAGTGGTTAGGGAACTTGACATGCATGTGGCTGACCCAGTTCAGCCCCAGAACCTGATACAGTCCCCAGAGTGATCGAGTGCAGAGCCAGGACTAGGCCCCGAGCACAGTCAAGTGTGGCCCCAAAACAAAATAAACAAAAAGTAAAGCACAGTTTAACTTCCTCCCCCGCCCCCGCCTTTTTGATTTATTTTTAACTTTTGAAGTTTCACAACTTTTATTTTGGGGTCATACCCAGAGGTTCCGGAGGCTGGTTCTGGGGTCATACCCAGAGGTTCTCCTGGCTCTCTGCACAGGGGCTATTCCCAAATCTGTGCTTGGGGGTCTCGCCTGGTAGTGCTCAGGGTCCCATGTGGGGCTTGGGGATCAAAGAGGGGTCAGCCACATGCAAAGCAAGAGCCTCAACCCCTCTACTATCATCTCAAACGATTTTTGTTTTAACTCAAAATTCAGCTTTTCTGACTTCAGCAGTCCCGTCTCTACTCTCAGAAAGAAATGTTATACTAATGTAGGGGCCAGAGCAGTGGTATAGCAGGTAGGGAATTTGCGTTGCATGCAGCTGGATTCTATCACCAGTACACCAGTATCCCATATGGTCCCCTGAGCACCGCAATGCCAGGAGTAACCCCTGAATATCACTAGGTGTGGCCAGCAAATACACAAAGAAAGAAAGAAATTGTTACAGTAATTTAAAAAAAAAAGAAGAAGAAGAAAAATTTAAGTTATGGGGCCAAACAGATAATACAGGGGTTAAGGAACTCCCTTTGCATGTGGCCAACCCCAGCTCAGTCCCCAGCACCACATTGCCCCCCCAAAACTCCCCTGCTCAAGCAGAGCCAGGAGCACCTTTGAGCACCTCTGAGTGTGGCCCAAACCCCTGCCCCCACCCAAAATTTGGAAAATCAAGTGAACAAGAAGAGGTTGCTTTGTCTTCTGTTTTTGTGGGGCTCTCCACCTTGTTTCCATCGTTCTTCACTACTGACTTTCAGCCTTTCTGGATGCACCCAGGGGAGCTAGTCTTTCTGACGTCCTTCCCTGAGGCAGATACTTGCTTACCCAGTGTCTTCTTGAGAGTTTCCAGTGGGAGGACATAATGCAAACATGAAAATAAAGTCTCTGGGCAGGACGCTCTGGAAGTGGTATGTAACAGCCCCTGTGAAAGCGATGCTCTTGCCTCATGGACCCGTGTTTTCTCTTTGTATGCTTCCTGTAGATGAATGGACAGAGGTGGACAGAAAACGAGGTACGCGCTCGGGGCCGCATGCATTCGGTCTGCACCACAGGCTCCCCCACCCCGTGTCTGTGATTCAGTGACTTGTTGAAAAAGGAGGCATAAAAGGTCAGGAGGTAACACAGGGATTAGAGAGTATGTGCCTCCAACGTGGGTTCAGGTCCCAGCACATCAAGGTCCCCCAAGCACCACTGAGGGGCCCTACACACCCCCCAGCCGTGCAGGGCCCCAGCTGCATCTCATTCTCAGGCCCTCCCACTGGACCCACAACTCGGTTGGCTGAGAATCCACAGTGGGCCCCCCTAGACCTCCTGAGCATCTGCAGGATCTCTCCCTCCAAAAAACAAAAGAGGCCTAAGTTCTCTCTTTTGCTGAGACACTGGCTACATATATGTCTTTTTTAAATAGAGACAATGTAGAAGAAGAAAATCAAGAAAACTTTGACCAGAGGATCATGTGAGACACTGGTCCGTCGGTCAGTGCAGGCTTCTCCTGATAGCTGGGTCAGTGATCCTGTCTGTCCTGTTCCATGGAAGATAGTATCAGGTCACCAAAGCCTTGAACTTCAATGCCAGTGCCTTCCCTGTGCCCCTCTCCTGAGCGCCCTGAGAGACTGTGGAGCAGCCAAGAACAGTTGGGCGCATGTGAGTGCATGGCTGCCAGCCCCGGGGTGGAGGGCATGAAAGGGTGCATGCAGCGAAGGCCTCTCCCCACCTACCCCGCAAGCTCCCGAAACAGCCACCCTTGTCTCCAAATCCAGCCTTGCCCTTATGACGGGCCTTTGCCACCCCTCCCGCTGTCTGACGTGTGGGTACAGTTTGTGCATGTCCCTGGTCATCCGTCGCTGTGTTCCAAATGCTGTCTGCATGCCAGATCTGCCGAGAAAGCGAGCACTCCGTGTCCACTGAGAGCACAGGCATAAGCACCCGTTGCAGTGAGGCCTGGACTGAGTCTCTCTGCATCTCGGTTTTTCTAATCATTTGAGTTGTGGGATTTGGGGAGTCACATTTTAATGATTTACCGCCGGTGGACTGACCTATATACAACCTCAGGAGAACAGCGTCACCCCGCCCCGTGCATGTGCATATAAGTCTCGCCCAAGTTCTAGTTCCATCACACAGTCCAATGACCCCAACTAGTGCTGGCCATGGGGTTTACATGAAAACATGCTGGGAAAGTATCTAAGCCCTGGCTCTGGAGCATAGCCAGGAAGCAAAACAGGGTCCATCAGGTCGTGGGAGTTTCTCTCTTTGATGCTGATTCACGAACTGCATGTTCCCATGAGCTCGTTGGTGAGCACTCAGTTGCTTTCAAGAGAATCCTTTCCTCAGGCCAGGCCCAAAGGAGAATCCAGCTGAAGTGCTTGATGCTCTGCATGATTCCATTGCATGACCATCCCGTGCCACTGCTTTTGAGCAATTTTTTGGCCTGCTCTTGACCGTTAGCAGGATTTCAGGGAGATGTGTGGATTTAGAATGCTTTACCTTGGGGCCCTTGCAATTTATCGTACACATTTAAAAAAAAAAAAACATGAGCAGGAAGAAGCTGAGGTCACTACACAAACAGACACCTGGAGGCCGGGATGTGGAAACCTCTGTGTCTAGCCCTCGCGGGCACCACCTGCAATCACCAGTCCTTATCCCCAACCTGCCACCTTGGTCTTATGCTGATGAGTCGTGGCTCCACGCACAGTCCTGCCCAGTGAGATGACGCAGAGCTCACAGGAGCACGGAAACCCACACTGGGGCAGATTGACAGGTCTGCTTTAAGCTCCACGTCTCGAGTTCAGCTTCGTAACTGCGTGGGCTGCTTCTCCAGGGTGGGCCGTTTCCTCCTCTCTGTGCCTGGGATCTGGCTTCGGGTCTGTTCTTGGCAGGTAGGCCTGCTTCTGCCAGGTGGCGGGCGTGACTGAAGCTAGAAGGAGGGGGTCATTGGTGCCCCTGTTTTTCTTTTCAAAGACTCGCACTCATGGGGGAGCCCTGAGCTGCAGGCCCCCAGGGCGACCATCTCTCTCTTTGGGGACGATTGTGTTCCCCGCTCTGCCCACAGGGACAGGGGCTGCTGTGTTCCCTTTCCAGCAGGGGACCTTCCGGCTGTTCTGTGCAGGCGCCGTAGTGATGTATAGCTTATTAATTCCCTGCGGAAATGCTTCATGTTTGCTTTTTACTGTGCCAGAATGACTAACAACCACCTCGGGGGTTTTCCTTCTTTTAGAACTGACTTATTTGGGCCTAAGACTCCTACTTCCTACTAAGGCTCAAAGACCAGAGGGAAACAACTTAGCAGCTAGATGAACGGAAGCCGTTGGCAAACACGGACAGAATCAGAGCAAAGGGGCTCCTTCAGCTTGAATTCTTCCTCTCTGATGCTTCTCCCCAGCCTCCACTAGTCTGGACAGTTTTCAGACTCTTTCGAGATCTGCTGTATGGTTGTTTATTTTACACAGACTCCAGTCAGAACAATTAGGGGCTCGGGACATAACTCAGAGGAGTAGAGCTCATGCCTGACGTGGGAGAGGACTTAAGCTTGGTTCCTCCCAACTTCCTGAGCACCACCTCATTGCCTGCAGTGACCCCTAGGCCCTGAGCACAGCGGGGGAGCAAACCCCCCCCACACACACACACTCACACAAGTAAGAAGAATCTTGTCCAGCCATACCTGCTCCCATTTCTTATATCAGTAGCTTTCCTTCGTTCCCAAATATTATTTGAGGAGCACAGACATTGACATGTATGAGGAGAAGCAGAACTAGAATCACAGATACTTAACTCTGTGCCCTTCATGGACCTTCTATAGAAATTTTCCATTTGAACGACATGGGATGTATCAGTGCAGTGTGCTGTCAGTGCTGCAAATGAAATAGAGAAATAAGGAGCTGGGAAAATGTGGTGAGTGTGAAGTGTGTGCAGAACATCAAAAATTATTACATCTCTAAGCAGGGGGCAAACTGTCTGCTTTCTTACAGTGTTTTGAAAGGAAAACGAAAATAAAGTCAACTACCATTATTGGTCCCACTCCTTTAAAATTTTTCTTTTCTTGTTTGTTTGTTTGTTTGTGGGGGCCAGACCCAGCTGTGCTCAGTGCTTACTCCTAATCTGAATTCAGGGGTCATCAGTATGCCGGGCATTTCATGTCATCCTGGCAACACTCAGGGGCCCCCTGGCCATGCTGTAACCAAACCCAGGCAAACGCCTTATCCCTATCCTATCTCTCCCACCCAGGCTTTCTAATTTTAAGTTAAAATGTTACAGTTTTGTTTATTTGTTTGGGGGCCACACCTGGCAGTGATCAGGGCTTGCTCCTAGCTCTGCCAGCGATACCAGGTTGCCTGTGTGCAAGGCAAGCGCCCTCCACACCTTGGTATCTCTCTAGCCCCATAAAATGTTTTAGGTGTTTTTTTGGTTTGTTTTTGGGTCACACCCAATGGTGCTCAGGGGATGCTCCTGGCTCAGTGCTCAGAGATCACTCCTGGTGGGGCAAGGGGGATCATATATGGTACCAGGGATTGAACCTGCATGCAGGTTGCATTGGTCGGCTGCATGCAAGGCAAGTGTCCGACGTGCTGTATTATCTCTCCAGTCCCATGTGACAGATATTTTAATAATAACAGCAACAACAACAACAAAAGGTGATGTTTTTTTTTCTCACTTTAAATTGGAGATGTAATCTAAAACACTAAGGGGAATCTTCCTTAAGGAAGGAGGAAGCAGTCCCTGTCATCCAGTGAGGTGATGAGGCATGAGGGGAACTCCTGAAGCACCGCACGTTCTCTGTTGTCCCCGTTATGTTTGTGAATGCTCTCACATCCACTCTGAGCCCGTGCTTCCATCAAAGCAGGGACAGTGGTGCCACTTCTCCCCAGGGACCGCGTCTCCCCAAGTCCATCAGCCTCCCACTCACTCTGCACAGGCCTGGTCCCTCGGTCCATTAGTAAACAGAGCACGTCTGAATAAAACTCCCTCCAGGGTCTGGCTCAGCTGTCTTCTCTCCTGTCTCTCATGCAGTTCTGAATGACATCATCTCCACCATGTTCAACCGGAAGTTTATGGAGGAATTATTTAAGCCCCAGGAGCTGTACTCTAAGAAGGCCCTAAGGACTGTCTACGACCGCCTGGCCCATTCCTCCATTATGAGACTGAACCAGGCCAGCATGGACAAGGTGAGCAGACAATGGCCCGCCACCTCTTGGCATAGCCAAGGTATTTCTCGAGCCTTCTGTGGGTGGTCACCAACCAATGAGATCATGCATGCAATGGCACCTTGATTAAATGGGTAGGGCATTTGCCTTACATGCAGCTGACCCCGGTTCAATCCCCAACATCCCATATGGCCTCCCAAGCACTGCCAGGGGTAATTCCTGAGTGCAGAGCCAGGAACCCACACACTACCCCCACAAACTCAGTCTAACTGGGAGGGAAACATAAATACCACTAGCAGATCATGTGAAAAAAAATACCTGATCACACCATCACTGGGTGTGACCCAAAAAAGCAAAAAAAAAAAGAAGTGACAAGAAGGGGCCTGGAGCATGGCTCACTCGCTTAAGGCACTTGCCTGGCAGGAGCAAGCTTGTGGAGCCCCAAACCGCCAGCACCTGCTGAGATCATCCTGACAGCTGTATTGGAGATCCCCAGCAAGGCAGAGCCTGGAAGATGTCCTGGTGGCTTAGGAGCACCTGGGCCAGTGTGAGGCCACAAGCTTGATCCCCACTGCCCCCCGTGCACCTACGGCATCGGGCCTGGGGTCTCCAGCAAGAGAAAAAAAGAGAAAAAAATTAAAGAGTGAAAAAGCATGTTGGTAGTAGGTATGTGGTAAGGACAAAAAGTTAACCCAGTGGTTTTTCTTGAACCCCACCCCCCCCACACAAACTCAGTCTAACTGGGAGGGAAACATAAATACCACTAGCAGATCATGTGAAAAATCACCTGATTAGAACTCCAAATGATCAAAGAAGGTCAGAGAAGTTGTCAGAGCATGAGAAGCCAAAAGGGAAGTGGCAACCAATGTAGCTCAGTGTCCTGGGTCAGAAAGAGGACGCTGGGGAAAACAAGTAAATTGGAATGAAATAGGGATATTGATTCATGTTAAAATGGTGACAGTAATAGCCAGAATCTGGAAACAACCTGTTTGCCCAAGAACAGATGAATGGATAAAGAAACGATGGCACATCTACACAATGGAACACTACACAGCCACCAGGAAAAAAGAAGTCATGAAATTCGCCTATAAATGAATGGACATGGAGAGTATCATGCTGAGCGAAATGAGTCAGGAGAGGGACAGGTATAGCATGACTGCATTCATTTATGGGATATAAAAAAAATAGTAGAAGACTAGTATTCAAGGGGGTGGAGCGATAGTACAGCGGTAGGGTGTTTGCCTTGCACACAGCCAACATGGCCAACCCAAGTTCGATTGGCCCTCCCCTCTCGGCAGAGCCTGGCAAGCTCCCCGTGATGTATTCGATAGGCCAAACACAGTAACAACAAAGTCTCCAATGGAGACTTACTGGGCCCGCTCCAGGAAATCGACGAACAACGGGAGGACAGTGACAGTGACGGTAGTATTCAAGGCCAGGGAAAACAGGGACTAGGAATACTAGTCAGTGGTTGGAATCTACCACAAGTGTATGTGGGGTGTAGGGCAGGTAAGATAGAGAAGGGACCAGTATGACAATAATAGTTGGAAATGATCACACGCTGGACAAGAACTGAGTGTTAAAAGTGGGTAAAGGGGTATACGTAATAACCTTTTAGTATTGCAAATCACAATGCTGAAAAGGGGGAAGAGAGAGAGGGAAAGGAAAAGGGAGGAAGAGAGAAAGGGAGAGGGAGGGAGAGAGAGAAAGGGAGAGGAGATAAGAAAAGTACCTGCCCTGTGG
>JAOXYA010139741.1:0-10126 GCA_028565675.1 Sorex palustris | reverse complement strand
GAATTTATTCGCAAAGATGAGGTCATATGAAATATGTGACCTGTTTTTTATTTTATTCTGCTTGTTAGTTACATAGTAACAAATGTATTCTGACATTATCACTTTGGACAATTACACAGTAGTGCAACCTAGGACAATAGCCTCTTACTTCCCTTTGAAGACCTTTTAGACTTTTTGGTTTTTTTGCACTTGTTTGTATTTTGTATTTCCTGTTTGGTTACTTCTTAAGAATACTTCTTAATTTGTACAAGAATTGCTAGATTCATCCATAAGCATATCTTGAATAGCATTGCCATAATTACTAGGACTTTTGATACACATTATGATTAACTTATCAGAAAAATGTGCTCAACATACATGTTCCAGTAATGTAATCCCCAAATTTCACTTCAGGTTCCATTGTTGTTCACTTTCTCACCAATTCTGGGAGCAATCAGGACTCACAAGAGGAAAATATATAAGGATGAACTGAAGCTTATCCACAGAGATATTAAATCAAGTAAGTAGCAGAACTATGTGGTAAGAGACAGAAATCACTGGAGGGAAGGAGAGAATGGAACGGGATGTGTCTTCCTTTCCTGGAATTTTAGGGCGTGGCAGAGAGTCAAGATCAGTATGATTACCTGGTCCCTCCCAATAAACTCTGCAGATGTGAGGAAGAGTTGACTTTAGATTTAGGATACTGGACACTTACAGAATTTTGTTTTTCAACAAGGGTTTCAATAGTTAGTTGTGTGGCAAAGGGGAAAGGGATGCAGTATTTGAACACAGGTCTTCACGTACCTTGCATGCACTCTCACCACTGAGGCATGTCCCCAGGCCAGTGATGTTATTTCATAATTATTTACTTATGGTTTGGAAGGGGTGCTCAGGGTTTATTTCTGGCGGCTCTGTGCTCAGGGATCACTCCTGGCAGGGATCAAGGGACTACGTGCAATGTTAGGGATGAAATCTAGATCACTTGCATGTGAGGCAAGTGCCTTACCTGCTGTACCGTCTCTCCAGCTCTCAAGTGATAATTTAAAGCTTTATATGATGCTTAATCTGTATTTGTGTATGTTGTTTTACTGGGTGAATAAAGGGAATGGCTGAGATTCTGACCTACTCTCACTACCCTTAACCTGATCTTCACAAGGGCAGCTTTCTACTTTCCTTAGCAGAATCTTTTTCACAGTCTCTGCACCGTTCCTGTTGGAGCTATTATCTTTTTCACCCTAAATCTAAAGAAATCCTCCTTTAATTATCAAAGTCACTTTAAGATTTCATATGGTTCTTTTCTTTTAATTGCACCCTTTCATTGCCCTTAGGAGGATCATGCAGGCCCCTTTTGTATATGAGGAAACTGAAGATTCAAATAGGAGTGACTAGACTGAGTATATGACTCAAAGTTGTGGAGCAAGCAGTTTCTGGCACTGCAGATCCCCCCTCCCCACCACACACACCTGAAACATCACTAGGAACATCCTGGTGGCCTCAGCACCACTGGATACTGAGCACCTTACCGCCTGGATAAGCACTGAACCATTAGGTCTGCTTCTCTAGGCCAAGCACCAGAGGCTCCAATTAAAAAATATGGGGGGGGGGCTGGGCTGGAGTGATGGCACAGTGGGTAGGGCATTTTCCATGCACGTGGCCAACCCTAGTTCGATTCCCAGCATCCCATATGGTTCCCCGAGCACCGCCAGGAGTAATTTCTGAGTGCATGAGCCAAGAGTAACCCCTGTGAATCACCGGGTGTGACCCCCCAAAAATTTAAAATTTAAAAAAATTAAAATATATAGAGATGGCAAATAGGCTTCAATCTCATTTACTTCTCAGAACCATATAGAAGGAAGTTGGATCATCTTGCCTGGCACAGGAAAAGACAGCAGTGGCAGCAAATTAAAGGAGTCAGGATTCCTGATTTCTAGTCCAGGCATCTTTCCTACTACATATGGTTCAGAAATAATGATCACTGTGGTAGACTGAAACTAGTCAGCCCCAAAATTCCCATGTCCTAGTTCCTAAATCTGTGAGTGTTATTTTCTCTGGCAAAAAAGTAGGTAGCAGAGTTTTTGCCGATGTGGTTAAAGATTATTAAAATGGGTAGACTATTTATAATTATTGGAGTGGGTCCTACATGCAATCATCACTGTCACTGTCACTGTCCTCCCGTTGTACATCGATTTGCTCGAGCGGGCCCAGTAACATTGTGAAACTTGTTACTGTGTTTGGCATACCGAATATACCACGGGTAGCTTGCCAGGCTTTGCTGTGGGGGCGAGATACTCTCGGTAGCTTGCCAGGCTCTTTGAGAGGGGCAAAGGAATCAAACTCCTTTGAATCCAACTCCATGTTGGCTGCATGTAAGGTAAACACCCTACTCACTGTGCTATCGCTCCATCCCACATGCAACCATACGGATACGTAAAAGGGGAAGAAGGATTTCACAGACAAAGAGAAGAAGGGGATGTGGAGATAGAACAGAGAAACACTGGAATTGCTTACCAGCCAAGAACACTGGCTACTCTCAGAAGCTGAAAGCCACAAGGGCATTCCCTAGATCCATAAAGGACAAATCATCCTGCCAACATCTTGAATTGGTCCTGATGAAAGTGACTTCTGATTTTTGGCCTTCCAAATTGAGAGTGAACCTATGTCTATTGTTTTGATCTATCAGGTTTGTATTATTTGTTACTATACTATGGGAAATGCACTCAATAAGTTTTTATTTCCCTTCTCCACAATCTCTCTGAGTTCTGAAAATGCATGTGTGCATATTTTCAACAAAAAATAACACCTGGGGCTGGAGAGATAGTACAGCAGGTACTATCTCTCCAGCCCCAGGCCTTGCATGCAGCCAACCTAGGTTTAATGCCTAGAACTCCAATCTGGTCCCCCAAGATCCTTGAGTGTAGAGCCAGTAGTAAGGCCTGAGTACCATCTGGTATAACCCAAAACAATAATAATAATAATAATAATAATAATAATGATACTTGCTTTTATGTTTATTTTATTGCTAATTGGAAGATCCCCATAATGAACAGATTCGCTGAAAGAAAAATCTGACATCAAGTAAGATCATGCTATGATGTTTACTAGATAAGGATGTTTACATTAGATACAAGTAAAGAATTCATCAGTTTGCTCCATTTTCTAGCAGAAACAGCTTGCCTGATATTTTCTTCATTCCATTTTCAATTTCCCCTGGAGGGGATAATAGCAATTTAAATGGAGGGGAGCTTTTTGTCTTATGGACAAGATTTGCCTCCACATTCTGGAGTGTTTTATTTATTTGTTTGTTTTGAAGGTGTTAATGCTGCAAATTTTTATCCTTTGGGAAAAGCTGGCAAAAAGGCAAGAGTTCAACATGCCATAAAATCATTCCACAAGCAGAACAGGCCAAAGCCAGCCCAATAGAAGCAATAAATCATGTCATCTCAGTACATTGCCCGAGACACCCAACTCAGAAAAAAAAATCCATTATGAGAAATGAAATTCTTAATAATGAAATCTTATTCATGGATGCATGTGTGTTTGGGTGGTTATGAAATATGACTTTGGAGAGGTTTGGAATGTTAATATCCAAAGACTCAAAAGATGGATGTCAGAGATAATCATAATGCAAATATTAAATTGTAAGTCACTGGGTTGCTCTATTTTTTTTAATATTCCACACACGCCACACGTAGGAGAAAACACTTTCTATGAGAAGATTCAGAAGGCACAAAGAGATCAGAAAAATAATTGTCGAAAGAAAATTTTCACCAGACTGACATCCCTGATGACCAGTAGTTCTGGGTGCACTGCTCCAGCTGCATATATTTAAACGAGCCCCTCTCCTTTCCCATTTCATATATGAGAAGCCTGAGGCTTTGAGAATTTGAGTTAGTTAATAGTCGATAGAAAACTTTCTCCAGGATCTGGGCCCCTACCCATTTGCCATGTTGCCTCCCAGGAACACACGGTGTTTGTGAAAGTCGGCATTGGCCTCATCTCCCTCCTTTCTTATACTCTGGATGAATCAAATTAATCATGAACAGGCATTTATAGAAACTGGTCAGGTGCAACTTGGCTAGATAACAAAAAAAAAACCTCCTGTTTGGAGTGAGTTGAGCTAATTAATTGGGTCCTATCCGAGATACCTTTGGGAAACAAAGTTCAAGTTAAGTTGAGCCACAGCAACTGCAAGTGGGAAATGAGCAGGATTTCAGTAGTCCTTTAGTCAAAGCAAATATTCTCTGTCCTAGAATAAGCTCAAATCACAATTTTTCCTGTGCAGAACCCCTAAAGGAATGCCACTAAAGATGATGCCTCTGACACCTTCATCACCTCCCAGCAACTTCGTACTCTTTATCTCAAACAAAGACAACATTATTAGAGCCTGTAGGTGGTGAACTTGCTACCAAGACTGGGTAATTTATTTTAGTACTTATAAAGTTCTGAAAAATACAATTACTACTTTCTAAGTGTGACTGTGATATATCTCGGGGAGGTACAGCTAATGAAATTCAAGACAGCTGAATAGAGAGAAGCTGCTTTGGAAGGCACCTGTTGAAACATCAATTCATCAATTGAACGGTATCTCAGCAAGTGACATTGTCCCTAGTCCCCACGGGCTTTGGTGGCAGGCCTGGTGATAAGCATTATTTATTATGAATAGTCTACCCTCCAACATCCCTAGAACCCCCTACAAATATCACAAGGTGGATGAAGAAAGAGCATTAACAACACTGACTTCTTGACTCATTCAACAAATCCTTTTGGAAATTCTTCTTTCCTCTAGTTTTGTGTTCTCGTGGGGAAAGAGGTTAGAATAACACTTCCAGCTTCTCTCCTCTCCCCTCCTCTCGTCTTCCTCTCTCATCCCAAAGTGAGAGAAGAGTGACTTACATCACAAGAGCGTTTGGAAGCCAAGATTTGCATACTCAGTTTAGCTTCCCGCTCTTCCCTTTGGAATCTGTCGGTCTGGCAATCAGCCAATTTAAAAGTGGGTGTACAAGTCAGAGAACTAAGATGAATAAAACTTTTTACTTTCCTGGCCAGTTCTTTGAAATTCTCAGGAGGTAAAGTTCAAAACAGGAAAGCACAGTTTTTTTTAAGACCACACAGTTAGCCAAGATGGATCCAGAAATCAGTTTTCCTAAGTCTTTAAGCTAAGCATCATGTCTCTTGAGGCTCACAGGTAGTTTTCTTATTAAAGAAATCAATTTTAACTTGTCAATGGATGATGAAGGAATTGTTAAGATTTTCTCCAAGGAATTTCATTACCTAACATCTTTATTCCACCTTCTTTCCCCCATATATATGAATTATTTATGAATGGGAGAGAAAAAGAGAGAAGAGATGCATGGATTTAAGGAACTCACATTTGCTATTTGGACTGGCAAGGTAAAAAATCCTCAACATAAGTTAGCAGTATAGAGATTCAGGAAGGAGTTGATATTGCAGTCTTGTGGATGCAGGTTGAAATTTCTATTTCAACCTGGGGACACAATTCATCCTTTAAAAAATAGCCAAACTTTTTATTGATTGAGGTTCTGTAATGATTTCCCATGCACATAATTCCAAGACCCCACCCCCTCACCAGTGTACCCATTTCCCTCCCCCAAGGACCATATTGCTTTCAAATACCACCTGTATTGATCAGATCTCCTGTTACATTGTGTTGCCTTAGTTGCTATCTTGCTATATCTTTAAGTGTATCTTTAAGTCCCACATATTAGAGTGGCAACATAATGTCTCCTTCTTGAGGAAAACTTGGTTCTTTGCCCTGGAGGCCTCAACTGTGGATTAGATACACCCAGTCTCTGTAGGATCGCCAGGTTTATTAAAGTCAACTGATTATAAATGTCAATCACATGTGAAAAAAAACTTTCATGACAAAAACAAGGACAGTACTTAACCCAAATGGTCACCATTGTCTAGCCAGTGTGATACTGTCCCTTTCTCCTAAAAGGTACTCCTGAAAGCATGCCCTCAATAAATCACTTGCAGGAAAAGTCTTGTATAATACTCAGCTTTAAGGGAACCCAATGATGCTTTGTGTCCTTTTGCATCACCTTGCTAGTTTATAAACTTGCTTCTTTATTGCCTATCCTTCCTCTCTATAAGCCATTATCCAAAGTATAAAGTTTCTCTTTCTTACCTACTGCTTTTGGGCTGGAACTATAGCACAGCAGTAGGCATTTGCCTTGTGTGAAGCCGGCCTGGCCAAGCTGGGTTCGATTCCTCTGCCCCTCTTGGAGAGCCCGGCAAGCTACCGAGAGTATCTCGCCCACACCGCAAAGCCTGGCAAGCTACCCGTGATGTATTCAATACAGTAACAAGTCTCACGATGGAGATGTTACTGGGTCCGCTCGAGCAAATCAATGAATAATGGGAGGACCGTGACCTTGACCTACTGCTTTTATCCCAATCCACCAGAAGAGACAGCACATTACACATTGGCTTTTTTTTGCCTGATTGCTCACCCCCTGAACCCAATTCACTATTTTGTTCTGCTATGTGTTTTAAGGGGGTTAAGATCCTACCTACAATCTTCAGACTCTCTCTTGCCAACAGCCTTCTCAGTTGACTCTGTCAGTAAGGCTCTAGTGAGATAGGAGGAAACAGAGGGGTAGAAGAGGTCTTTTCCAGCTTCAGACTTTTGTGAGCGTCCTTCTGATCCCTCTAGCACCACTAGGAGTGATCCCTGAGCTCAGAGACAGGAATAAGCTCTGAGAACTACCAGGTGTGACTCAAACATCAACAGAAAACAAGTCTTGAACTTGCAGGTGGACCTTTTTATTGAAAACCTAAATAGTTCTCTAAAGTGACCCTGGCCAGTGTGCAGTGTCTCCACTATGGTCTTATCACCAGTCACCTTTAGGAAAACTCTCAACTCAGCCAAGCCTTTCCTGCTCCCAGCTTCTGGACTCTGTGAAGATCTCTCTGTCCTCTCATTCTCCCAGCCACAGGGTATGGCAGTTTCTTCCAGTATTTACTAAATTCCGTAGCATTGTAGAACTGTAGCACTGTCCTCCCCTTGTTCATTGATTTGCTTGAGCAGGCACCAGTAACATCTCCATTTTGAGACTTGTTGTTACTGTTTTGGGCATATCAAATACGCCATGGGTAGCTTGCCAGGCTTTACCGTACAGGCGGGATATTCACAGTAGCTTGCTGGGCTCTCCAAGAGGTGCAGAGAAATCGAATCCGGATGGGCCACGTGCAAGGCAAACGCCCTACTTGTTGTGCTATCACTCCAGCCCAAAATTCTGTAATAGCTCAAAATATTTTTTTCTCAGCCCTCCCAACATTGCATAGTCATTTTCCTATATTTAATTAACTCTGTTTAAAACTTCTCCAGAGGTATAAATTCTCATGACTTGGCCTCCCAACCCTGACATTTTGGACCCCAATCAATACCTGTTGAATAAAGTAATCATAGTTTCCAGACTAAAATTTTTAAAGCTCCCAATTCAAAGGTAATATGGAGATTTTTTTCAGTATCTGTAAATAAAGAGAAAATTTTTCTGTATTGGTAGATAAAATTAAATGGAAGGACTCTTGTCAGCTGTGGTTGGGCCTTTGGCCTTCCCTTTAACTAGGACCAAGCCTTTTCAAGTAATGGATGGGGTTCCCTGGTAAGTCAGTCCTGGCTAATAGACTCAGTTCCGTGGCTCACAGTGGCAGGGTAGTGACTTTGAAAGTTCCACCTTACTTACTTGGGATGAGGAAGAGGCACTTCCCTGGTGGAAGGAGGGAGCTAGGTAGGGGGAAAGAAAGAACACTTTGCCACCACAATGAACTTAGAAACTGCAAGGGGAAACAGACATAGTGACAAGTTGTTATTATACTATGTGGTAAAGCACAGTTGTTCTAGAAGTAAAGGGAACACTTACTCTACAAAGCACTTTCCTATAAACAGTAGAATTTGTTTCTTATGATTCTCGTCACTATGAAGCAGGCCTCATCATTTTCATCTTTCAGAATCTTCTTTGATTAACCCCTGTGATTGGCCTCTCCTGCTTACAGCTAGGTCACACCAGTGCCAATTTGTTTTCACCCCCCGCCCCCTGATATCTCAACTCATACCTTCTTTTCCAAAAAGAAGTGTAATTCTCCCCCAGAAGGAATGATTATAAGAAACTTTCTCCTATTCCTGTAATGACAACTACCATTACATAAAGCACCAAATGCCTCACACACATTCTTTTCATTCTTTCATTTAGTCTTCTTCACAACCTGACATAATAATAAGAGAGTACCAGAGAGATTGTGTGACTTGGCCAATGAAGAGAGCAACTTGGCAAGAGTCCAGGCATAAACTATCTATCTATGGCTCCCCAAACAGCATTTCATCCTCTACTTTGTCATTATACCAACAGAAGAAAGGTTAAAAGAGCTGGAGATATTTAATCAGGAGAACAACACTCTTAGGGGGGTCATCGTTCATTTGAATGTCTAGTGTTAAAGTAGAGGAGGCAGTTCATTGAGCATTTTGTGGCCCCATGAGCCAGTTTTGAGGCAGCTATAAAAGTAATATATAGTTGGCTCCAAAAGAACCAGTTTTGGAGCCAATTATAAAAGTAATAGTGAGATACCATTCTGCCTAATGTAACTAAGATGATAGCAGGTATGTGGGAAATCAAGGAGGTAGTAGTTTTTAAGGGATGTGTCAGGAAATCCTCAGGATTCAGAGAGCAGAGTGGGTGAAAATTGTTTTTTTTAATCCAAAGATTGTAAATTTACTCTTTGCTTTCTTCCTATTCCATTTCCAAAAGTTGGAATCTGAAGGGTTAACCCCAACTTCTGGGTGAAATCCAGATGATAAGGTGTCACTCCTGCAATGCTTGGCCTGTGGTGCAGACCTGATCATTCCTGCTTGTCCTGGTGCTACACTGATGCTTTGCCCAGGAATCTGAGGCAGACTACACAGGTGATGATCTGGGCCCATGATGTGGACCCAGGTCAAACATGGGGCTTTACCCTACCATTTGAGTTATCCTCACTAGCTCTGGTAATGATTTTCTTAAAAGCAAGTTAAATTGACATGTTGGTTGGAAAAAAACACAAACCCAACTATTGATCATATAGATACCCAGTAGAGATATTCATGAATCTTTAAGCATCTTAATTTTTAAACCCTTCCAGAATTTTGGGCGTTCTTTTTATTTATTTAAGACCAGTCTATTTGTCTGGAAAAAATTTTAAGGAGTTTACTATCCTGCCTAATATTCTAAATGACTTGTCTGAAAAAAAGGACCTTAACAGGGTCTGAGATGAGATGAGGGGTTGACAGAGGGAGGGGTAGGGGGTGTCTAGTATGACCATCTTACATAGGAGGAATCTTGTTTTTAACTTTATTTTGGGGAGAGAGAAATTTTGGTCACAAACTAGCCAGGGTTCAGAGATCATTCTTGGCTCTGTGGTCAGTGGTAAGTCCTAGTAGGGCTTGGTAAACCATATGCAGTTCTGGGGATAGTGCCTCCATCAGCTGTGTGCAAGGTAAGTGCCTTACATGCTGAACTACCTATAAAATCCCACAAGAGGTATCTTATTGGCAATTTTTTTTCTCATAGATGATTCTTCTCCTCATAGATGGTCCACCAGGTAACAGGTAGAACTATTAACCTTCATGATGCCGAAATCCAGTTTGTCCTTTACCATGGATAGTGAAGAGCATGTATGGTGATCACAGATAATGATATCAAACCCCAAAGCCAAGGATTCCCTTCTTTCTTCAGTGGCATATGAGGAACTGAAGCAGGCAGTCAGGTAGGGGGTCCTTGAAAGTAAATTCTGGGAGCCATAACAATAGTAAATATTTGGAGAGATAAGATATATTCTGAAAAATTGTTGTACCTCTGCCAGTATACCACAGAGGCCAGACCCCATTTGGAGATAACTCACAGGCATGGAGAATGTCCTGATTAGGCAGAGAGAAAGAAGAAACCACCTGATAACTCACAATAACCCTCACTCTAAGCTCAGACAGCTTAGAAAAGACCTTACGTGACCAGCTGGTCAAGAAACCCAGGCAAAATATTCCATTCTGTAATTGCCTGCACCCTGATTTGGGTGTGGGGTATACTCTCTGTCAGTCCTCTCTCTCTCTCTCTCTCTCTCTCTCTCTCTCTCTCTCTCTCTCTCTCTCTCTCAA
>JAOXYA010139718.1:0-21624 GCA_028565675.1 Sorex palustris | reverse complement strand
CTCCGAGAGGGGCGGAGGAATCAAACTCGGGTCGGCCATGTTGGCTGCGTGCAAGGCAAACGCCCTACTGCTGTGCTGTCGTTCCGGCCCATTTAATTGTCACTGGATAGATTGTGTTGGTTTAAAGGTACAATTAACACTTTATCTGTTCTCCACAATTCAGTTGCCCCTCTTTCCACCTTCTCTTTCCTCCTTCTCTCTCTCTTTCTCTCTGTGTCTCTGTATCTCTGTCTCTGTCTCTGTCTCTCTCTCTTTCTCTCTCTCTCTCTCTCTCTCTCTCTCTCTCTCTCTCTCTCACACACACACACACGCACACACAATCAAATGTGCAGAGATTAATATGTGAATGTCAGTTAAGCCTTATGTCCCTTGAGAACTGGAAACTTTTAAAAATAATTTGTAGTAGACTTATGTTTTAAATGGAAGAACCCTTTGACAAAATTCACCACCGACTAGTGCATTTCTTGGCATGTGTGTATGTGAGCACTTTAACAATGTGAATGCCTACCAGACCAAATTAGAACTCGCACTGTTTTCTGCGCTTCCCACTGCTTAGCATCTGTAGAACAGCCAGGCCATTGTATGTCCAGCAGGCCCAGTGCATGTGAAGGGCAGAATGACACCAGAGACCGAGCACAGAGGACAGCGGAAATAGGATTTGGGGGACCAGGGTAATCACTCAAGGGGCGAAACACATGCAGGAGGCCCAGATTGATCCCCAGCACTTTGTGGTTTTCCGAGCAGTACAGGATGGACACCTCCAGATCCCAGGGAGCCCAGAGTAGCCACTGAGCACATTGACTGTGACCTCCAAAAGAGTCCAGTGGCAGCCTTGACTCGTGCAGCTCTTAGTTCTTATCCCTTAGCAGACAAAGCTGAAGATTTTCAGGATGAAAAGCCAATTATTGTGTCTGAGCCAAAAACCTGAAACGTTCTGAGGCCCAGCCCCCAAGTCCTAAAAATTGTTTCCAAAGCAAAAGATAAATATCAAATGACCTCTTTTTTGTATGTTTTTCAAGAGTTTTCCAGTATTTATCACTTTGAAAAGTTCAGAATCGATTATAAATTAAAAATTGATAGTATCGCATCTATGAATCTATCCCAGATAGCTGTGACTTTATTTTTAAGTCACATTAAATTTTAATTAGCTTATAGTTTGGTATTTCGAGATCCTTTTCATCTCTTATCCATGGATGGATACAGCTTTTCGCTGACATTAATCTTCACAGCATACTTCTTATGGCATTTTTATTGTAAGCATATTTAGAGAGCAAGTAAACTGAAGCTCTTGGACTTTCAAAAGGTCAAATCCATGCAGTGGTTCAGACCACGAACTCATTACTTTCTATCTCTGATTCACACGCTGAACACACTCTTCTCCGTTTCTCTGTCTTCTTTGCTAACTTTTCTGCAGCAGAATTTACCCATAAATTCTGATCATACTATCCAGTGTTAGAATTGACCCAGTAAATTCTGATCCAACTGTCCAGTGTTAGAATTGACCCAGTAAAATCTGATCAAACTGTCCAGTGTTAGACTTTCAGAAAAGATGTTCAAATGACTGAGTTCTGAAAATAGATTCACTAATAATTCAATGAAAGCCTCTTGCAAGGATGCAAATTTTTGTGGGTTAAAGAGAGAAATTATGGACTGGAGCGATAGCACAGTAGGGAGGGTGTTTGCCTTGCATGAGGCCGACCCGGGTTCGATCCCCAGCATCCCATATGGTTCCTCAAGCACCGCAGGGAGTAATTCCTAAGTGCAGAGTCAGGAGTAACCCCTGAGCATTGCTGAATGTGACTCAAAAAGGAAAAAAGAGAGAGAGAAATTATTTTTGTTGGGTGAGTATGTAGATCATACCCACCAATAAAAGTAAGAAGATCACTTACTTGCCTTGCATATATGTGTGAAGTCGTGGGTTCAACCCACCACTACACATGCACATCAGTTAATAGTTAATTTTTCTCATTTTTCTCTCTTTTAAAGTTAGGAGTTTATGTACACTAGATTTTAAAGAAAATATGACTGATTTTTTTCTCTATAATAATAAATATAATAATAATAGGATGGATTTTCCCCCCTTCTTGTAGAATTGTCCTATTCCTACTATAGAATATCTCTGCATTAAGTCACTTCTTTCCTGAATGTGTTGGGCATTTTGGGCATTTTTGTTCTATGATTACTCTAAAAGAGATTTTTTATTCAATTGTCTTTAAGAGTAACAAAAGATATTTTTTTATGTATTCGATTCCTTTAGAGAGGAATACATTGTTGAGAGAGATAACTTATTGCTGACTTGAAATGAAACAATGATAATAAGAGATTTTTAAAGCCACATTCTCCTGGATTTCATTTAGCCCTGTTACAGTAAAATTTGATGCCAGTTGTCACTCAACTAAATGGCAGAACTGGGAACAGGGAGAATTGTTCAGGGAAAGTTGGGAGGTGCAAGGCAGAAAGCTGCTTACAGCATACTGTAAAGCAAAGAGCCGCGCCAGTGCTTGGAGGAATTAAGACATCAGCAAGTCCAGTTAGTTTTGATTTTAATTGAAAGGACACTATTTAGTAGATGAGATTAGAAAACAACTAATATGGGCCAGAGTGATAGTACAGTGGGCAGGGCACTTGCCTTGCACGTGGCCAATACAGGTTTGATCCCCAGCAACCATGTAGGGTCCCCCAAGCTCTGCTGGAAGGGATCCCTGAGCACAGGGTCAGGAGTCAGCCCTCAGTACCACCAATGTTGGTCCCCTACCTCCAAAACAAAAAAAAAGAGGAATTTTTAAGGTCTGATTAAATTGCACCCATGATATGGGAAGATTTTTGTTTTTGTTTTTAAAATCTTCCTTTAATTGTATTCACTGATTTGCTTGCCAATTTCTTGAATCATCCATTCAACAAATATTTCTTCTGCCCTTACTCCTGAGTGCCAGCACCTGCAGCTGCCTGCACCCCTGCAAGGTAGCGGGGTGGCAGTATGAGGGGCGACATCCAGTGAAAAGTTATTCTCAAAGTCTGTTCAGTTGTGAGGCTGCCAAGTACCGGGCAGAGGAGTGCAGCAGCCTGGCTTGGTGCGAGGGCCCGGAGTGGTTCTCTGAGGGGTTCCTCTGGTGGGACCAACTCTGCAGAGTGCTCAGCAACAGAAAAGCAAGAAATCTTGAAATTGTGGTTCTTACAAATCAAGTGGCAGCCACCAGGGTCTTAGGATTGTTTCCCAGACACCCAGTAATTCACCACTGAAGAGTTTTTCTTTCATCACGGACTGTTTTTCTCTGAATTCCTGACCACTAAAATAATAAATCCATTTGTACCATGAAGTCTGTTCGTATAACCACTAGATGCGATGGCTCTATGACATGCTTGAACTTGGAATTGCATTTTCCAAATAACGCTGCTGTGAGGACTAGGGAGAGTGTCCTGGAGAAGGGTTAAGGAGCCCGCCTCACCTGAAGCCGACCTGGGTTCAATCCCCAGCACTGTATGTGGTTTCCTGGCTCTTCCAGAAGTGATCCTTGAGCATGGAGCCAGGAGTAAACCCCAAGTATCACTGAGTATGGCCCCAAAGACAAAATTAATAAAGAGGCTGCCAGACCAGGCTGTGGCTCAGTGGTAGAGCACAGGCCTTGCATGTGAGGCCCTGCTCTGAGCCCTGTGGCCTCTGAACAACATCAGCTATCGCCTCTAGGTAACCCAGAAAATGTATTAATAATAATAATAATAATAATGTTGCCCGAGATAACTGGTAATAAAAAAAATAATGTTGTCATCTACCAATCCCTTCCATTTGACTCCACATCACACTCCTGAAATCCTGCTACCGTGAGGCAGCCTAAAGTAGCCTCAGTGAGGGGATGCGGAGAGATTGTTAGGCTGTCCGCAGTGCACCCTGCCCGGGGAAGGTAGTACCTGGGTGCAGCACCCCTGATCATGAGTTTCTGATGAACCCAGAGGCCCTCTGCCAGTTCTTTCCTCGGTGCAGGGAGCAGATTAGCGTGCAACAGTGCTTCAAAGAGTGCTGTTACCTCCGTTCTGTCTCTGGGGAGACTGAGGAACAGACTCTTGGTAGGAAGGCAGGTGCTGGCTGATGTGGACACAAATTGAGAGGCACTTCAGTCAGAGATTTCAGGATAGTCTGCACACTCTTGGGTGTCACCTGATCCCCCCCCCCCTGGTGCTAGCCTGTGTCACCAACACACCAGGTAGAGCCTACAAACTCCTGTCCACCTTGCCCACAGGGTATTCTAAAGCACGCGGTCATGGCTCCTAAGCCCCTGGGCCTCTGCGGGTCACTTCAGGATCCCCACCTGGGTGGGGGTTTATATTTGGTTACTACTTCTCATCCGCATGGCAGAGCCTGGCAAGCTCCCCATGACCTATTCAATATGCTAAAAACAGTAAAAACAAGTCTCGCAATGGAGACGTTACTGGTGCCTACTCAAGCAACTCGATGAGCAATGGGAGGACAGTGCTACAGTGCTACTTTCTCTGTGCCTTCTTTTTGTCTTGTGTCAAATGAGAATTTTATTATTATGCCTCAAAGTTTAATAAGAGAAAAACAAAGGGCCGGAGAGAGAATTCAAAAGGCCCAAATGTGGGAGGCCCAGGTTCAATCCCCTGTAGCGCATGCACCCGTGAGCACCACTGGGAGTGAGCCCTGAGCACAGTTGGGAGTAGCCCTCCCCCCTGAGCACCACTGGATTTGCATCCACCCACCCCCCAAAAGAGAGAAAGATAAGGAAATAACGTACATCTGATTGAAAGATGGTGTGTTAATTACTGAACAAATGTGGCTTCTGCCCCTCTGAGTGAAAGCGTTCATCAGCCACAACCCAATAATATCCGGGGTGTGCCGGGGAGGACTGTTCATTCTGCTACTCTTCACTGATTACTAGAATGGTTTCAGTTGAGCACATGCATTTAGTGTTGCTATTAATAACTGGGTATATTATCTCCTGATTGGAAAGAATAATCTATCCTGAAATCTCTAGATTTGTGATCAAGAATGCCACTGAGGGCCATGAGAATTGAATGACTGTTCCTATAGAACAATGAAAAGCCAGAAGGGCTCTCCCTAGCTGGTACAAGTTGTCAGGAACCTTGACCTTCGCGTTTCAAGAATGTGCTCCAGGCAGAGAATTCTCTTTTACATAAATTCCATCCAAATAAAATCAACTGTTATTTTGTTTTCTGCAACCTCTACATCCTTAGCTATCTCTTAGCATAAGTGATCTCTTAGCATTTGCATTTTAAAGTTCAAATTATATTTTGTATGTCTCTGTCTACATTTACAGTACAGAAAATTGAGCTCAAATATGCTTTGTAAATAAAGCTAATATTGATTTAGAATACTATGTGTGTTTTGAGCACAAGGTTCCACTTCCTCAAAGCGTGTGTGTCCACACTATCCCTCTACCCAAATACCAGTGTTGTCTCCCCTAGCCCCTCTTTGCTAGCCTGAGGTCTGCAGTCAGAAGCCATGGGTGTATTTTCTCAGGATTCCCCCCACTCCACTTTGATTCTCCATACCCCGCATCTCAAGGAGATTGTTTTTGTCTTTCTTCCTCTGACTGCTTCACTTGGCATCATGCCCTGTCTTGCTCCATCCAGACTGTAGCAAATGGCAAGAATGCATCCTTCATGATAGCTGGGTCATACTCCCACACCTCAATCCACCTTCTGCTGATGGGTCATGGAAAAGCCCTGCCTGCCAGCATTTGAGGGCAGCCTTTGTCACCAACCCTGCCAGCTTCAGCTCGAGACTTGGGAGCCGGCATGCAGGTACCACAGGCTGCTGTTCAGTGCCGCTGGCCCATGGCGGCTGCTCCAAGCTGCTCCCAGGTCCTCTCCTCTTGTTTGGATGAGTTAACTCTGAAAATGCAGGATCTTGACAAGGCGATCGTAAAATTATATTATGCTAAAAACATAAGACACTTACTGATTTTTAAGTTCCCCCTGCGAGAAGGGAAAATGGCAGTGATGGGGTCCTGGGAGCAGCGAACTACCCAGAATCTATTTCCCTTTCGCACTCAATTTCCTCACCAAACTGTGTCCCTTTAAGTCTTCGTTCCAGTCGCCTCTGGATAGCAGTACCTGAACTAATTGTAAAAGCCTTGAACAGTGTTTTCCATTAGGATCCTACAGAGGATTCAGCTTTTTAAAGAAGAAAGAAAAGAATGCAGCAATCCATACTTTTAAAAAATCACTTGTGCCTATTTTTAGTCTAAATATACAAATTGTCATTTGGGAGCAATAGACCAGGATCCGCCTTAGAATTTAAAGTGTAGTAGCGAACCCCCTGAGTCTACCTAGATTGGAGACGGCAGCTGCTGCTTCTCTTCCTCCCTGGCTCTGAACTGTACTCTCTGCTCGTGAATGTGAAATGCACTCAGGTCAGTCAGTGGACAGATTACCCAGCAACTGTATCAGCCCGAAACACACACATGTGCACGCACACACACACACATGCTCACACACACACATCCATATGCACACACAAGCACACACATGTACACACACAAGCACATGTGTGCACACACGCACAAGCACATGCACACACACACGCACACACATGCTCAAGCACACACACACACAAGCACACGTGCATTCATGCACACTCACACACCTGCACATACACAGGCACACACATGCATAAGCACATGCACACACATGCACACACATGGACAAGCACATGCACACACAGAAGTATATGCACATACAAGCACATGTACACACTCATGCACTAGCACATGCACACACATGTGCACAAACCCATGCACACACATACACCCATGCACAAGCACACACACCCATGTGCAAGCATGCACACACATGCACACACATGCACAAGCACACAAGCACAAGCACACACACATGCACAAGCACACACAAGTATACACACATGCACACGCACAAACACGCACATACATGCACACATGCACAAGCATATGCACATGCACAAATGCACAAGCACCTGCACACAAACATGTACACGCACACAAACACATGTACAAGCACACAGACACACTCAAACACACCATCCCCCTCTGTGTGGAGAGGCTTTGGACTATACCTAGTGTTGCCAGCACTACTCCTGGCTCTGTGTTCAGGGTACAATCCCTGCAGCACTAGGGGGACCATATTGTGCCAGGTATCAAACTCAGGCTTCCTGCATGCAGAGCATGCTTCCAATCTTTGATATCTCTATATCTCTCTCTGGCCCCTGTCTACACCTTTTTTGTTTGCCTTTATTTTTTGGACATATTTTCTGCACATGTACACACTTTTACCATATTATCTAGCAATATATATCCCTGTAACTTTAATCAAAAAATAACCCCATGATAATATTTTCTCTTCATAGTACTATAACATATTAATATATGATATAACATATGATTCATTCTTCATCGAGACATTTCTTTGACTTTGATTTATCATGTCTTCTTCATGAAATACAAGTAAAGGATGCAAAAAGAGTTGTGCCTCAATTAGTCTCAAGTTATTTACATGTATCTCTTCTTTCACTCAAAAATTAGCTATTTGGGTTCAGGTGCTCATTTGGTTTATTTTAACTTGAGGCCCCATGAAAATTTCAGCCCAGAGCAAAGCATATAGTGAATTTTTGCTAAGTGTTGGATGATTTAACAGCAGCCCAAACTCCACTGGTTAGCCTTGGCACTCAGAGCCGCAGGCATTTTCTCTCGAACATTCCTTTCACATGATCTGGAGACTTGGTTTGAACAATGAAAAATGCTCTGCAGCCTCTTAATCTAAGTTGGAGTCCATTTCTCTCGATAAAACTTATTTGAAAGCCATGAGTAACTTTTCCTTCTTTTCATCTTCCCTTGATTCATTTGGAAAGCAGCTTCCTTTGCATTTCCTCTTTAAAATTTTGCAGGACACTAATCTCAGTGATAAACATGGGTAAACCTATTTAAGCTTTAGAGTAACTAAGTTAAAACTTACCGAATTAGTGAATTTCATTTGTGCTCATTTGAACAGCCACAAAGATAACAGTGACAATACCCAGTGCTGAAATTTTGGGAAAAGTCACTGGGAACAAGTAGGAGGAGCTCTGATCCTTTGAATTGCAGAATTTAGATTACCAAGCAGTGGAGGGTAGATGAGGGAGAGGTTGACTAGAACTAGTCTATAAGGACAGTGGTGGAGGGTCCCCCGTGGGGCGATGTGTAAGAACTCATATCACAGTTAACACTACTGGGAATGGAGCAGTAGTATAGCGGGCAGGGTGTTTGCCTTGCATGGCTGTCGTGGGTTCGATCCCCGGCATCCAATATGGTTCCCCAAGCACTGCCACGAGTAATTCCAGAGTGCAGAGCCAGGAAGAACCCCTGATCATTGCTGAGTGTGGCCCAAAAGCAAAACAAACAAAAAAAAGTTAACACTATTGTAAACATGTAACCTAAACTAGAATAATTAAATTTAACAAGATAAGAAATCCATTTTTTAAAAAATGAATCCATGTGATCAAAACTAGGATTTAACACAAAAAGTCCTGGGCCCTTTAGAAAAGGAACATAGACATATTTACAAAGGTATTGATTTGAGTTCAATTCTGATAGCAAAAGTTGGAAACAACCTTAGTATTCAACAATTTGGGACAGATTAAACAAATCATCAGACTGTTCAAAGGCACTCACGAGTTCTGCGTGAAAACAGATGTGGGGTAGAAATCATAAAAATTCAAAAATCAAACCATGTGATCAGTCTGCAATTGCTTGAAAAATTGTCACCATAAATTTAGAACGCCAGAAGGGAACAGCACAAAATAAAAGCAGTTGTTATGGAGTGACAGGCTTGCGAGTGTGATATTGTTGTGTTTTTTTTCTGTTCATGTTAAGAGTATTTAAACAAAATGTAAGGGCTAATAGGGCTCCACCTCCAATCCCTGAATGTTCATATATTATGTACAATGTTATGCAGATACCTAAGTGGCATTTCTCTTCCTTGCTTCAAAATCTCAGTATGTCGTCTGGATCCTGAGGCTTAACCATTTTTTATAAAATAATTTTGGCTACCATGGTTATTCTTTGCAAGTCTAAACAAAGTTTGTATTGTTCCCTGGCAGCATGTCTTGTTTGCATTAAACCGTGAGTTATGATATTAGTGCATCCTGCTGTACTTTCTTTGAAGCAAGCAGACTCGATAGATTTTTCACTCATTGCACAGTAAAAATAGTCCTTTTTGGGGTGTATTGTTTCCAAGCCCTTACTCTTTGCTATGTATAAATGGGATATCAAGATTTCCTTATAATGACTATCATTATTCTAAGTGAACAGTTTTCCAAGGAAACTGGACCAAGGAAAAGACAAGAGTTACAGTTATAATGTAGTTGTTTATTGGAAGTATAATATATATATGTATATGTGTGTGTTTATATATATACACAAGAAGTTCTTGAAGGTGGGGATGGAGAGATAGGTAGTACAGTGGGTAGGGCACTTGCCTTGTATACAATCAACCTAGTTTGACCCTCAGCATCCCATATTGTCCCCTGAGCAACACAGGGTTAATTCCTGAATGCAGAGTAAGGAGAAGCCCTGATGTGGCCCAGATGTGGCCCCAAAACAAAAACCACAAAAGAGTTCTTGAAGAAGGTTAAGACAATTACAATAATCCAATATAACAGCAAAAATTTTTACATTCCAGAATGATATCATAGCTATATATTATTTTATTTGTTAAATGTACATAAATTATGTTAGCTAAATTTAATTTAGGTTTCTAGACATTCTGGAAGATCATTCATAAATGGAGAATATAAATGTACTGATAGAAATACTTATGAGGATAGAAATATTCATCATCTACTCTCCTCTGTCCTAGAAGCATTTATTCATTAAGCAATGAATAAATTAAGCAAAGCATCATATATAGTGTTAAAACACAAACTCTGTCATCAGATTCTGAGGTAAAATGTTAGCAAGGGGGACCAGAGCAAAACCACAGTGAGTAGGATGCTTGCCTTACACTCTACTTGCTTAAAAAAGTAAAAGATTTTTCTTTCTTAAAGAAAGTAAAATCAATAATGTCATACGCATGGTCCTGGCACATTGAATTCTGTATTTACACTCACTTGTATTTCCACTAACAGTGACTTGTTTTCTCTCTGCCTCTAGTGGATTGTTGAATTCTTCTATCCTCTAATAATCTACAGAGTACATTGATCTTATTGATTTTATTTAATATTCTCTTCTCTTTTGCTTTAGGGTGAAGCTGGGTTGCCCGGAGCAGAAGGACAGGGTGGAACTCCTGGGCTAAAAGTAAGTACAAGTCAAACCAAGCAGAACCCTTTGTGACATGGTTTTCCACGCAATTATTAGCTATTACACTTTCTTTTTTTCATCCACTGGGTCATACTGGAAGTATTATTTGAGGGATAGGAGTGGGGATTGAGCCATATCCGGGAAAGCTCGGGGCTCCTTTCAGCTCTGTGCTCAGAGGTTGCTCCTGGCAGCAACAGGAATGAAAATAGGGTTAGTTCTCTTCCAGAGAAGCTCCTTGAATCCTCTTCTTTCTCTTCAGCTCCACTAGTTGAATTTGGAAGGAGTTTCTTTGTTGATAGTCTAGGACGCCACAGGAAGGAGCTTTGTAACTCATGGATAAATCATGTTCACAATAACCATTCCCTTTAAAAATCTGTGTCTGTGACTGTCTAAAGTCTCATGACACTGAAAAAGCCAATAGCTGTTGTCATTGAGCACTCAATGGGCAGGTTAAAACTATCTCCCTGTGATGTCATACCGTAGATTATTTCCTCCAGAGCTGACCACCTCAACCCTTACACAACACCACATGGTTAATCAAGTGAAGAGTGGGACCAAACTATGACATGCTTAAGATTTTTAAATGGATATTGTCTGAATAACTAAAGAGAGAAAATATGCCCTAAAGACGGCGAGTTTTCTTTGTTTCTTGGAGAACAAATGAATTTGAAACATAAAAAGATCGGTGACAGTTTTGTTTCGGCCAAACAGGCAGACAAATCCCAAGTCCTTTGATGAGGGAACACCCCTTGAAGTCCAGAACTTGTGTCTAATCCTGTCAGCTGTGCTGGTGTGTGTCCACCCCCACATGTGCCTGTCAGCTGATTTCTCAGATCACATTGCTATTAACATGCGCTGGGATGGACCTCAAATTTATAGACCCGCCGTTTGTCCTGCAGGAGGGGAAAGGAAATATTCCTTCTGGGGCTCTATTCCCCTGTCATTTTCATCCTCTTGCTCAGTATGGTAAGGATGAATTGCTTCCAGCAGGTTCTCGGTGCTGTTCTTATGTTGCCTAGCGACCATCCGGAGCGATGTGGAGCAGCATAAAATGGACAGAAATTCAGAAAGCCCAGATTCAGGAAACAAAATTGTCTTGCCTCCTATCTGATATCCAGACTGGGTATAATTTAAAAAGAAAAAAGAAAAACGATCCTTCTAGTGGCCAGAGTAATAGTATAGCGGGTAGGGCATTTTCCTTGCACAGAGCACACCCGGGGTTGATCCCTGGCATCCCATATGGTCCCCCCAGCACTGCCAGGAGTACAGAGTCGGGAGTAACCCCTGAGCTTCACTGGGGTTGAGCCCCCCAAAACAAATGATCCCTATAAACCTTATTTAAAGCAGCCTGGTGAACTTTTCCTGAAAGGAATGTTGGCATCATGGGTGTAACTTTGCCTCCATCACCGCTCCCTTCATTCCTGTCCCATCCTGGGCTCAAGTGAATGGAGAGGCTCTTCCCAGCATGATGAGGTGCTTCAGCCCTCAGACTGTTCTGTCAGCATGTGAGCTGGGAGACTCTCTGAGAGTCTCTGATGCTACAACTTGCTGGCATCTTTCCTGAAGACATGGATGTCTCCTAAGAGACACCGTTTCAATCACACTGCTGACCGCAGGCTAAAGAACATCCTTGTGAAGAGGTTCCACTTGAGGGCTGAGTGTTTATGGTTGTGTTAGGGGCAGACTGAGTGGGACATTAAACCGGGCCCCTGGAGTAATTCTTGCTACACTAATTCGCACTTTGAATGAGTCAGAGAGATCCATGAGCCCGGTTTACTGACTGTGAGTTTGAGCAGAATAAAAAGCCATAGATGAAAAGATCCTTTCAAGCATTGAATTGCAGCTCCATTGTCCTCCTCAGTGTCTGGCGGGGCAGCGGTGTGTCTGTCTCCTGTTCTCTGAAAGCAAAGAATTAAAAAATACATTTGATATTCATGCTCCGTTGTCCAGAAGCCTCATCAGAACATACCGATTGTCCCAAACTGGAAGTGTTACAAATGATTCACTGACGAGTTTTGATATCTGGTTTTGTTTGGTGTCACTTCATGGCATGTCTTTAAATTTCCTGTATCATTCAGTCTCTGTTCTTTTGCCTAGGGAGAACCTGGAGAAAGAGGCGAAAAGGTAAAAATAACCCCCCTGTCCTTATCCCCCCCCCCCCCCGCTTAAAGGAGACCAAGTGAAGTGCACATATTTACAAATGGAAAAATCAAGGGTATAAAAATGCCAGGGTCTTTTTCAAACTGCTTGATAGAATCAGGAGAAAAGATTGTGTTCTTATGAATGAACAGAAATTTGGATAAAAGCATGTAAAGAGATGGAGAGAGGAAGTAAATTTAGATATCTCTGTGTGCCCATCAATGGCTTTCAAAAACCCCTCACCTGCAAAATATCTGCTCTGCCTCCTTACAAATGCTGCTCTCTGCCTTTCTAAGTATTCGTGTCTCTCTCTGCTGCATCTCAGCTCATGAGATTGAAGTGAGGCTGGGGCTTGCCTGCCTCTGTATATTGAGAATCCCCGTGAACATCTCAGACAGGTGGAGGATATGCTGGATTTCTCTGTTAGCACCCTGCTTTGTGACTTTGCCAGCATATTCTGATGATTTTAGGATTCTTGGTGTATGCTGTGGTATCTGTTTTCCTGGTCCTCCTGTCTTCACTTTAATTATGTCTGCAAAGAAACCTGCAACATGCTCCCTAATGCTCTTGGTGAGGGAGACGGTCCCTGAGAATCCCCACCCTCAGCTGGAAGGACCTTTAAAGGTCCAGTCGTTCTTTTACATGTATCTTCACTTTTCAGAATTATTAAATAAAAGAACACTTGTTGGAGTGGATGGAGAGGCAGGTGTGGCCCCTGAGCATCGCCGGGTGTGGCCACCCAGTTAAAAGGCATACCCCCCCCCCAATAAAAAGAGGTGGAAGGAGAATCACATAGAAGAGCACGCATCAAAGGGCCACTTCAGGGCCACTCTGAGCCAGTAGTCCATTAAGAAAATGTGTTTGCTGTCCCAAGAAGGCAACTGTCAAGCATCTTTAATAAGAATGCTAATAGGCTGCCATCAAAGATCTCCTACATGGCAGATCTTCAGTGCATTATTTGGCAGCCAAACAGTTGATGGTAATTAGCTGGAAATTAATTAGTCATCAGATGATTCTCTTGTGGAGACATTCAGACAGCAAGCAAGGAGCAGAGCCTGCCCCAGCCGGGCTGCATCAGACAGAGAGACAGCTGTGATGCGTCCATTAGAGACAAACGCTGGGCAGATGTGCTTCGTGCTGGTTGGGTGAAATAAAAGGGAAAGGGGATAAAAGAGTGCCTGTCTGTCTGTCTGTCTATCTATCTCTCTGCCTGCCTGTCTGTCTGATTCTCTCTCTCTCTCTCTCTCTCTCTCTCTCTCTCTCTCTCTCTCTCTCCTAAAGAAGCATTAAGAAGTGTTACCAATAATTTCACTCTTTTTATTTCAATAAATTGGTGATTATAATTAAGTGCCTCTCATAACATTACACAAAATGTCCTGCCCTCAGAAAGGACTGACCCTACAGGCTGTCCTGACAGCTCAGGATGTGGCAAGATAGTCCTCGTGGTTTTACACACCTGATATCACCTGATATTGTTGGTTTCTTTTTCCCCCATAAAAATCACATGCAAAAAGAATGTCTTTTGCCCAGTAGCAGTCAGACTGGGCTTCATTTCTCTGGCTCCAAAGTCCACAACATTTGCCCTATGTCATGCTCTCCGACTAAATGAATTCTGCATTTAAGGAAGCAGAACATAAGGAAATGTTTAAGCATAAGGATAAGCAAATGACTTGTCTCCTAATGCGTTACTTCATGGGTAGAAAAATGTCAGTAAAGGAACAGGTTTGGGAAATCTTGGGGAAAAAAATCAAAGAAACATAAATTCCCAGCCCCCTCCTGCCCACTTTATTGGTGATTCTTAAAAAAAAGGAATTTTCTTAATGAAACATAGAGTGTTGATTTCATTACTACAGAATCTGCAGGAATTCAGTGTGTGATTCATAAAGGCCATATTGATGGACCTTGGGGTCATGGAGATGGTTGGGCAGTGAATTTGGTACCTAAAGCAGGAGGGAGAACAGCAATGGTCCGAGGCCTGCAGGTTGAGGAAGGACACGGATGCTTGGTATGCCAGAGAGTAGTGGGGAGAAGCAGCGTGTTAGTGCATTGCTGAGAAGCAGGAGAGTCAGAAGGCCCAGTTCCTGCTAGAGTCTGTCATTATAAAGCCAGAGAGGGGCCAGCACAGTTGTGTAGCAGGGAAGGTGCTTGATTGCACAAGGCTGGCCTGGGTTCAATTCCTGGAATCCCAGATGGTCCCCTGAGCATTGTCCAGAGCAATTCCTAAGCACAGAGCCAGGAGTAAGCCCTGAGCATTGCTGGATGTGGCCCAAGGGGGATAAAAAAGGAAGTCAGAAAAACTACAGCTTGAGGCTAGGACAGTAGTACAGCAGGGAGGGTGTTTGCCTTGCATGCGGCCAACCGGATTTGATTCCCAGCATCCCATACTGTCCACCAAGCACCTCCAGGAGTAATTCCTGAGTGCAGAGCCAGGAGTATCCTCTGAGCATTGCTGGGTGTGACCCAAAAAGCAAAAAAATAAATAAAAGAGAGAGAGAGAGAGAAATAGAAATAGAGAGAAAGAAAAAAAAGAAAAACTGCAGCTTTTGATGGGCACCATGGAGTAAAATTACTGCCTGGCCGTGTTTGTTCTGTTATAAGGGCATTTACTGCCTATCCATGTTTGTTCTGTTATAAGGGCATTTGGACCAGCAAAGCAGGCCGCTGGTCACGCAAAGACATGGTTCTATAGAACACTTGTAACAGACTTGGATAATAATGTAAAACAAAGAAGATCATAAAATCATGACACGTCCTCTTGCTAACTGCTACCACTATGTTGCTTCTCCCCCAACACCCCACCTTAGGGAGATGCTGGAGAGAGTGGCCCCAAAGGAGACCCAGGTGAAAAGGTACAGTATCATCAAGCAAAACGGGGTGTGTGTGTGAGTGAGAGATATTCTGTAAACGGGGTGTGTGTGTGTGTGTAAGCAGGGGATATTCCATGTGTGGAGTTTTGAAAGATGAGCTGAGGAGTTAGCTAGCTTAATGGTGATAAAATCAGAAAGCATTCTATAAGATTTGGAAATACACTGAGGGGAAAGCTTGTAACTCTCACGGCGATTCAATAAAATTGAAAGAAAGAAAGAAAGAAAGAAAGAAAGAAAGAAAGAAAGAAAGAAAGAAAGAAAGACTCTGAGGTACCAGAGAAATAGTACAAGAAGTAAGGAGTAAGGTGGGTTTGATCCCTAGCAACTTATGTGATGCCCCAAGCACCACCAGGAGTGATTCTTGAGCATAGAACCAGGGGTGAACCTTAAGCGACAACAGATACAACTCCCAAAGCTCTCTACAATAAAAACACACTGAAAAGTTTAATTTGGGTAAGGTGATTACTTCACAAACTCATAGTTATTAATTTAAATATGTTAAAGAAAAATGATGTGTCACATGTTCTAGAAAATGTTTAACTATGCTTCCAGAAATGGGATTTCAAGAAATAAAGACACTTACTCATGTGCAAATGGACAGTCATATGCAGAAGCACCATGTATGTGAAAATGCAGAAAGATTTCCTAAAGTGATTTTATTTGTCCCAGATTTAAAAAAAGAACACGGCAAAAGGTTGGGAGGGGACATAGTTTGATAATAAGTTTATCTCACTTGTTTTAAGGTCGCTGATGCAAGCTTGGAAGTATGCATCAACACGAATCCACTAAATTTAGATATTTTTGTCAGTCTTTGTTATTGCCATCTTTTGGTCTTTTAAGCCTGTATAATGCTGGCGTCTTGTGGAAAATTTTTCTCACTCCTGTCTTTTCTCTCCAGAGCATGATTACTTTTGTTTGGATTCATCTCTGACATCGGAAGGCTATTTTATTTCACATGAACTACGTATAGGAAGCAGTGAGAAATTCATAAGAAACTGAAGATAGAAATGATCAGATTTCAGCTTAAGTTCATTAGTTGAGTGATTAAAAAATGTGTCTGTGTAGGGGGCAGGAGTGATTGTACAGTGGGTGGATATGGATGTGGATGACCCAGGTTCAGTTCATGGCACCCCATACAGTTCCCTGAGCCCTGCCAGGAGTATGTGTGTGGCCTGCTGGGAGTGACCCAACCCTCACTCTGCACCAAAAAAATTATCCATTTAGGTTTATAATTGAGAATAAAAGTATTCTACTTAGAAAATCATTACTGTACAGATGGATAATGGTTTGTCATAAAAATGCTCATAAAATTAGGAAAATTTCCTTGTGCTTATAAATATTAATATAAATATGGCATGGGTGATAGGAATAAATTAATGTTACCAAGTCCCAACTGTATTTGTATTTGGGGAGCATCCTAACAATTAAGGTGGATTCTCTATTTCCATATAGCAGGCTTTTCAGCCTCAGGACTCTGACACCTTTCTTCTTGGGGGTGAGGAGTCAGATCGGGGGTGGGGGGTGAGCAATAAAAGGGTAGAAGGGTCAGCACATTCCCGGCACATTCCTGGCCTCTGCCCCCAGGATACTAGGGCGTTTTGATTTGAAACAACCAAACCTTTCTCCAGACTTTGCCACATATCCCTTGGGATCTAAGGTGACCCCTAGAGGGATCCCTTGAATAGACTCATATTATATTCTATTAGATTTAAGCATCCTGTGACAATCACCCATGGCCCACAGATATTAACACCTAAAGGGACCAAGAAAATACCTTGATTATTCAGAGTCAAAAATTTTAAAACCTCCATCTAAAAAAGTCCAATAAAACTTTATTCATTTTCCTTGGAAGCAGAGGTCAGCAAACTTTTCCAAGAAAGGGCCAGAAAATAAATATTTGGAGTTTCAAGGATCATATGGTCTCTGTTACAGCCACTCAACTCTGTCATCATGAAGTGAGGGTATAGATGAGCATGACACTATTCCAGTGGAACTTTATTTATGAATGCTGAAATTTTTATTTTATGTGACTCTTATGTCTCGTGAACTATAAGTGTCCTTTTAATTTTTTAAGAATTAAAACTATTTAAAAGCTATTCTTATTCATAGCTCATGGACCATACCAAAACAGGTAGCTAGCTGGATTTGGTTTGCAAGCCACAGTTGCCAATCTTTGCTTAAAGAAAGAAAAAGCTACGCAAGGAGCAGTTTCTTGAAGTGAGAAAGATGTGTGGCAGTGCTGAACTCTGCCTCTGGGGGTTTATGTAACGAATTTTATGCTTTAGAAGACATACTTTTAAAGCTTCATTTTTGGAACCTAAGTCAATAATTTTTTTTCTAATCACACATTTTTAAAGTTTTGATTTTCAGTAGTAAAGCAGTTCTTTTCTTTGAAAAGGCCAGGATCATCTCAAAGGAATACTGTACTTATTTTTTATATTAATGCAAATCATTTACCATACTGACTCACACATAGTAATTTGCCAATAAATGTTATTATTCTTACCACATGGAAACTGAGACCAACTAGCCGGGTTGTTTTCCTTTTTTATCAAGAAGTTTTATTAGTCAACTGAAGTTAAGTACAAGAAATGCTTCAGTTACAACGGAAATCATCTCTATAAACCTTCAATGCATCTAAACGTAGGGATTGTAAATGAGACCCTGTAATGTATAATATGTAATCTGACCCATGGCATTCATCCCCGAATATGCTATAATTGGAATATAATTTTTGATGTGTTTTTTAAACATTTCCTGCTTCTGTCATATAATTGGTTTCCAGCATGTTGGAAACACTCCTCTCCTGGCCTTTGAGTTCAGTCTGTGAGACTCATTCATCATTTACCAATTCTGAGATGTGAAATCAAAAAATGCTCCTTTTCTGCCATTGATGTAGTAAATTGCATCATTGACTGGTTCACTTTAATAGGATATTTTTTTGCCTTTTGATCCAAGTCAGTGGCTTTGGATGGTAAAGCTATCTAAGCCTCCCCAGACTGGGCATCTGGAAATGCTGTGGAACTATAAAAACCACGAGACTGGAGTTTCTCGTGGCCAGGAACTCGAGTGTACTTGAGATTTAAGAGTGACCGGCCAATGGCTGATGTCAACTGTATGTGGCATGCTCCTGGAAGGAAGAATACTAATCCAACAGCAAATGCAAAAAAGAATCTCTCATCCTTCTCCCCCACCTAAAGTGAGTGCTCGAAGAATGACTTGCCCATGCTGCTCCATCATTTGCTATTGTCACTCAGAAACTCCACCTCCACCTTGTGGGGATTCCCTGTCACTGTTCTCTTTCTTCCTTGCCCCTCTGTCCCTATAAGTCCACTACGTCCACTGACTGCCTCCTCAGTCAGTAGGAGAGCAGCAGGGACTTGCATCCTCTCAAAGCCAGAAGCAATACCCCTGCGTAGAGCCACCAAATCACCTTCATTTCTTGAACTCTCACAGGAAGACCACCCACCCCACCCCACCCCTTAGTAGGCATTCCCACACCATGCATGTAGCTTTCTCTAACTCTGCTTGATTCTCTCCTGACTTCAGAATGCTCACTCTGTCCACCTCCACTTCTTACCTTCTCCTCCTGCCTTTCAGTCCAGTGCAACTTGAATTCCCCTCAAGGATCCCTTCAGTCTCCTTGGGGCTGGTCCTCAGGTTGCTTCCTGGGTACCTAGAGTCCCCTCCATCACCTCCCCACTCTCAACTGTCATACCTGGTTTACCTGGCCATCAGCTCCTAGAAAAGAAAAAACAAATAAGAAAAGCAGTTCATTTATTTATTTATTTATTTATTTTGCTTTTTGGGTCACACCCAGTGATGCACAGGGGTTACTCCCGGCTCTGCACTCATGAATTACTCCTGGTGGTGGTCGGGGACCATATGGGATGTTGGGAATCGAGCCCGGGTTGGCTGTGTGCAAGGCAAATGCCTTACCTGCTATCACTCCAGCCCAAAGAAAATAAAGAAAGTTTATTATGCCAAGCTGTTCTGTTCCCAGCACTAATCCCAAGTTCCTGCCACATCATTGAATAATATTAAATATTTGTGGAATAAACTATTTTTAAAAGATCTTTTTACTTTCCACTTTCTCTCTTTTTTTTCATTGAATGGTTTTCCTGAACCAGACATTTGCTTATCATGTACATACAGTCACAAAAATTTACCATACATGACAATTACTTCCTAACCCAGATTTTTTCAATGAAAATGAAAGTATTTGTCATGCTTACAGGCAAAACTATCTTTGTGTGCACATATTAGTCCATGATGGTTGTAAGTGACAGGAAGTGGAACTACTTTGCTTGTGTTGTTCCCTGGCCTCTTGTTTTCTTTCAACCAGAATATCCCTGGCATTAACTATGTCAAATTGGTATTTACCGAATCAGTACATGAATGGTCGCAAAAGCCCCCACTCAGGCATAGTTGGGAATTTTACCTCCCTTCACTATGTTTTCATTTTCTCTTTTTCTTTCGATGAAAACTAAATCCACCCCTTATTCATTTTTTAAAAATTTTTATTAGTGAGACACCATGAGGTACATTTGTAGACATCCAAATTTTTCCACTCCTTATTCTTAATTGCCGGCTGCGATAGCACAGTGGTAGGGCGTTTGCCTTGCACTCAGCCAACATGGCCAACCCGAGTTCGATTCCTCCACCCCTCTCGGAGATCCTGGCAAGCTACCGAAAGTATCTAGCCTGCACGGCAGAGCCTGGCAAGCGACTCGTGATGTATTCGATATGCCAAACACAGTAGCAACAAAGTCTCCAATGGAGACGTTACTGAGCTCGCTTGAGCAAATCGATGAACTATGGGAGGATAGTGACAGTGACAGTGACTTAATAAATAAGAAAAATAATTAGAGTTCTATACCAAGACTACCATTAACTTGGTCATTCTTTAAATGGCACTTTTTTCAGTTTTATAAAGAAATAATTGACTAACTTTACTGGATAAGGCACAGGGCTTCATGGTTTGATTTACATTTGATATGAAATAATGATCACTACAATGAATTTAGCTAACACATCTTCTCACCTCAGTACATATTTTTTTCACAATAGAAAAGGAAAAGTATTTTTTCTCACCAGAAAATTCTTAAAATTCATTCTTAATATTGCTGGTGGGAGAGGTAACTCACACCAAAAGAAGGAGGTCCCCTGGATAGCTTGTGAATTTTGTTGCAGATGAATTACCGAAGTGGGAATTAAAGGAGGTAGCTTTGATCAAATAGCACTCCTATCTCTCTGCTCTCCTCATTTTGGCTACTGTGGGAAATATTTGGTATGAGATACAACTGATAAAGTCAGCCCTGAACACCTCTGAGGAATGAATGCAAACACCTGACCAGTCTTTCAAGCAATCAAGTTACACCTGAAGTCCACTTGGTCCTCGTGGCATGGGAACTGGTCCTCACCACCCAAATTTTCCTAGAGACATGGATTTTGACACAAGCAAAGAATTATACTTTGCAGAAAAAGGAAAATCAGTCCTAACCTTGACACAGGAATCCAGAAATGAATATCTCCTTTCCTCACAGGAAAGAACTGCAGAGGAGATGAAAGAGTGTTGTAAAATATTTTTGTTTAAAGAAACTGACTTTGAAAAATGTGATTTAAGAGAAACAAAGATGTATTCAAGGAGAAAAAGAACACCAGAGATTGAAAAGCTGAGTACACATCTCAGGCTATGTGGGCCAATATCCAGAGAGGAGAAAGAATCCACTTGCCTTTATAAAGTTGATTGTACAGTAGAACTTCTTCCATCACTGTCTTGGTCTGAAGTTTTCCATACATAAAAATGTTCATCTGGATGTTATCACGGAAAAATCCTTGGATTCTTAATGATTCTTTCATATTTCTTTCATGCCTTTTATATTCTGCTGAAGCTTCTCTTGTTTGTTCTGAAGGGATTCACCCACGTTCTGGGTGATCCTCAGTTTCTGTATCTGAGTGGTGGCTCCTTTTCACCATGTTCAATATTTCCATCTCGAAGATTTGGCTCACATGTGTTGGGGCCAATCCAGGGCCAGGCAATTTTTCAGTTTTATTATTTCTCAGAAAGACAGACATTACCAGCTTCCCCATCCTTCCATCTAGCTCTCTGCAACATTAACGGCTTTCCTGTGTAGTATTTGATAATATAAGTTAAAATCATCATGCTGTACATTACATCCCCAGTACTTATAAATCTTTCACTGTCATTCTCTAGAATTGGTTTTGGAGTCTTTGATTTTTAATTCCAGAACCACAAATCTTGCATAATTTATAAATATTTTAGAAAAATGGACAGCATACAGAAAGAAAAGAATCTTGATATTTGACAT
>JAOXYA010139708.1:0-10126 GCA_028565675.1 Sorex palustris | reverse complement strand
CATACATAAACGCAGACATACACAAATATATACACACAGAGACAGAGACATCTACATCCACACACTCACATACATCTACACACATCTGCAAATCATCACAGACATCCACACACACACACGCCCACAATCTCACATACATCCATATTCTCACACACACACACATTTACACATATGCATCCACACAAACATATACACTCACACTCATGCTCACACTAAGGAAAAGAGCCAAGATGCACTCCCTGAGTTCTGTTGGATATCTGGTCTCCTTTTAAACCTCTTTTGCAGAATGTTGGAATGCAATCAGTCTGAAGTTTATAGTCCCTGAAAAGTAGGGTTAGTACCTTTATACCCATTTTGCTGATAAGGAAATGGAGGCCCAGAGGGGACACAACACTTGCTCAAAATCACAGCAACAAAACAGCAGGAGCGTTTGTACTCAGCTGCCTCTCAAGCGGTCCTGGATTTTAGGGACACTTTCCTCTTCCTCCAAACTTTCTGGAAATTCTATACTTTTAGTTCTTTATTTACATACTTTTCGTTTAGTTTTGAGACCACACCTAGCTGTGCTCAGGGGTCACTCCCAGCTCAGTGCTCAGCATCTGCTCCTGGCCGTATTTTGGGACCATGCAGTGCCAAGGATCAAACCTGGGGCTCCCACAAGCAAAACATGCACCCCAGTCCTTTGAGCTATCTTCTGGGCCAATGTATAATTTTTGAAACAAAATTAGATTGAAAAAATTTTTCAAAGCGTTTGGCTGTTTTCAGAATCGAGTTCCTCAAGACCGGAACTTTGAGACCGCCAGTTAAATCACAGTCATCCACGCGCTGCCCAGAGCTGTGGGTTTCCCCTTCCAGGCTCCCAACCGGGGGCCTCCCGTTGGCTCCGCCCATCCAGACCTTGGGCCTAGCCCAGGCGCCTCTCCTAACTGTTGAGCAACTGGGGACTCCTTTCCCTGCCAGGAAAGCATTTCCCTCCTTGAGGCTGCGGCACGAAACAGTTCTTGTGGTAGACACCAGGGGTCAGCAAATGTTGCTTTTAACCACCAGGACTTCTGTGGTTTTTTTTTTTTTTTTTTTTTTTTTTTTTTTTATCATCGTGAGATACAGTTACAAAAAGCTTTGATGATCCTGGCCATCATGTTTGGTCCTTTGTCTATTTTCAGCACACATCTCCCTTCTTGAGCTATCCCTCCAACCATCATTGACTTAGTGATCCCTTCTCTGTCCCAACAGCCTTCTCCCCCAGCACTTGAGGCAAGGGCCTCTTTTTGGAGAAGAAACAAGTGAAGGATGTTTTTGCTTTGGGGCAAAAACAAAGGACAGAACTGGGACTGAGATGATTTTGTGGTTTGGGTTCTAGAGAATAAAAGACAAGCGCTGGAGCGATAATAACAGTAGTAGGTAGGGCACTTTCTGAGTTCGAACTCCAGCATCCCATTTGGTCCCCCAAGCACCACCAGGAGTGATTCCTGAGTGCGGAGCCAGGAGTAACCTCTGAGCACATCCATGTGTGGCCCCAAATAAACAAATATACAAATAAAATCCCTTCATCTTTCAGACTGGGGATTGGGAGTTATCAAGGGCTGGGGGAGGAAGGCGGCAAAGGCAGAGAAGGGTAGTGGGCTTGGAGAAGGGGCCCAGCCCCACCCATAGCTTCCTGCAGCTCCTAGTGATCTGATGATGTCACTGGTAAAACTTTACTGTTCAGTGTCTGGGACAACATATCTGTTGCTTGGATTTGTCCCTCATTTATGATTAGCCCTGAGTCTAACACTAATTACACCTTTGTAGAAGCTTTTATTTCCATGGGGTGCATACCTGGCTGTGTTCAGGAGATATTTCCAGCTCTGTACTCAGAGTTACTCCTGGTAGTGCTTAGGGAACCAGGAGGTGCTAGGATCCAGCTCCTGCATGCAAAACATATGCTTGGCTTGTGGAGCTCTCTCTGGCTCTAGAAATGATCTCTTCCCTTCTTTGAATTTTTGGGCCACATCCAGCAGTGCTCAGGTGCTTGGGGTGGGGGGTCACTCCTGGTGGTGCTTAGGAGACCACATATGGAGTTGGAGATGGAAGGGGGCGAGTGGTTTAACTTCTCTGCGATCTCTCCAACTCTTAGAAACATATTAAAAACATATATATATATATATTTTTTGCTTTTTGGGTCACTCCTGGCTCTGCACTCAGGAGTTACTCCTGGTGGTGCTCAGAGGACCATATGGGATGCTGGGAATTGAACCCAGGTCAGCCACGTACAAGGCAAACGCCCTACCCGCTGTGCTATCTCTCCAGCCCAGAAACATATCTTAACATGAGGGAAAAGGCAAAAACAAAGACTGAGCCACAGATTTAAAATTCTGTGGAGACCAAGATAGAATTTCCAGTGTCCAACTCACATTTTTTCCCCTCTTTTTTTCTTTGATTTATGCTGGGGATTGAAGCCAGGTCTTTGGTGTGCAAGGCTTATACTTTACTATGGAGTTATTCAGTGAGATTATTTGAATTCTCACAGTAATCTTAAGAGAGAGGGGTGTCATAATCTGGCCCTGAGAGCCAAGCATGATGGAGGCAGGTTCTGATCCACAGCACTGCATGGTCCATTGAACACTGCTGGGAGTAGCCCCTGAGCACCCCAGGTGTGACCTCAAAACAACAAAACTTCCTACCCCCTACCTTAGAGCCCCAGGGGAGATCACCAGGACAGGGGGGAGGGAGTGGACTTTCTTGTTCCATGTACCCTGTCTTGTTCACTCTCGTATTTTTTTTTTTTGAGAGGGTGCACACCTGGTGTGGCCCTGTGCTCAGGAGTGAGTCCTGGTTGTGCTTGGGGAACCACATGTAGTGCCAGGGATTCAAACCAGTGTCATGGCCACCACATGTGCATGCAAGACAAGTGCCTCTTTGAGGAGGTGACCTTTGGGCCAAGGCCTGAATGCTGAATGGGGAAAGTAGCCATGTAACGACCTGGGAAAACGGTGCAGGAAGCCCCTGGAAGAGGGCTGAGCAGAGAGGCAGGAGCAGAGGTTGGCCTAGGGGAAGATGAGGTCACTGGGAGAAGACTGAAGTCCACGGCGGTAGAGCCCTCACTGGGTTTGGGGCTCTTCGTGCAGTCTTTCCACTCTGAACCGTTTCAAGAATCTGGCCGAGGACGATGCACGCACATTTGCACACACACATGGATGCATATATGCCCACACAATGCATATGTATGCAAATACACATCCATGCATATGCGAACATGCATACGCACATGGGCACATACAACACATGCACATGCATGCATGAAAATACACATGTATACGCATGCATGTACACACATGAAAGCACACAACCGCACACCCACATAGACATACACATCCCTGGGCAGTGCCGGGGGATGGAAGGTGTTTCAGTTTCACATACTACTCCAAGGAGGCTATAGGAGATACATCAACAACTGATACTTGGCCTCGTCGTCTAAGGAGAGTTTCTGACGTGGAGAGATGTTCATTGTGTAAATGAAATGTTTATTGATGTCAGAGGAGCAGAACTGGATGTTTGTGGTTGAGTAAAGAGCCTGCTTGAGGCCAGCACATGATGCCTGAGCCTTTGGAGAGCACAGGGGCCACCCCAAGAAGGACAGAGGCTGCCAGGCCTGCCCCAGACACTGTGTCATTTGGCAAAGTCACTCACCCACTCGGTTACTGGATGACATGAGCTACCTTGCTTCTCCCCTCTGTTCTGAGGTTTTGTCCCTGTAGGAGTAATTTCCTTCCTTCCTTCCTTCCTTCCTTCCTTCCTTCCTTCTTTTTTATTTTATTTTTTTGACCATTTGGAATGCTGGGGATCAAACCCTGGGTTGCCCTTGTGCAAGGCAACACCCTACGCATTGTATTATTGCTGTAGGAGTAATTTTAAAGGTACTAATGATCATAGTACATTTCCCAATTTCCTGCTGAAAATCAGTGATGGCAAACTTTTAAAAAGAGAAAAAGAGGTGAAGGAGGTGAAGGAGAGTTGGACAGTACAGTGTACAGTATAGTACAGTGAGTTGGACGCTTGTCTTGCCTAGTTTGGTCCAGTACCATATATGGTCCCCTAAGCACTGCCAGAAGTGATCCCTCAGCACTGCCAGGTATGGCCCCTCAAAAAAACTTTTTTAAGAGACAGAGAGAAATACAGACAGACAGACAGACTTTCCTTCCATTATAAATAGAGTCTCAGTATGAGTAAGAAATAAAAATGCAGGCACACACTGTCCACCCCTCTGAAGTGAAAGGCTCTGGTTTAACCTCCTTAACAGTTACACCTGCCAGGGAGAGAATCAGAAACCATCAGATTCCCCACGATCTCAGGCATGCAAGCCTCTGAACCTCAGTTTCCTTCTCTGTAAAGTGGGGATAATGAATAATACTTCAGGGCTGTGGTGAGGATGAGGTACAATGCCCCGGGGAGGTGAGTGCTTGATTAAATCAGTTATTTGCACCTTAGCATGAACAAGTTTCAGGTGCTTTCCTGGGACCTGATTATTTATTATTTTCTTTATTTATGTTACTGGAGGGCAGGGGTTGGACCACACCTGGGGACCATAGGAGTTACGAGAGATTCTCACAGGGTAGCAATTGATGTGGCTGCCTGCGGGGCATGACTTTGCTTCCTGAACTCTCTCCAGTGCCCTGAGACCAGATTTAGACACAGTTAGAAAACCATTTAGGAGTCCAAGTTCAGGAGCTAGAAATAGGGACCAGACTTTGCCTCTGGGCCTGTCCCAGAGCTGTCCTGTGGCTCGGTGGCTCCCCAGCTCGCTACGCCATTAACCAAACTACCTCAGGCCTGTTTTCCTGAGCTGGGACTGGGGGGTGAAGCAGGAAACACAGGAGGAAGTGACAGCAGCGGTGGAGGATGAGGAAATCCCAGCCTCTGACTTGTCCTACCCAGAAACACAGGATTGAGGCAGAGGCTGAACCTGTCGGCTTCCTTCAGTGACTGTTATGTAAACTAAAGCCTGGCCTTGTGCCATGCTGATCATCATGGGTTCCTGGGCCTGTTTCTCTGGATTTCCCTCTCTGGATCTCACCACAAGATACCTCCCTTGCTTGGGAGCTGAGTATAGACTTGGGTCAACCATGTTGGCAGACAGGAGCACTCCCTAACCCTGTCCGGGACCACCCGCACCTCCTCGGAGAGGAGAGGAGAGTTCATCCCTTCTCTGGCCCGCTCTCAGCTTCACCCCCACCCACGAGGCCCGGGGTCCCGCTGGCATGAATGAGCAAGTTCTGACAACCCACTCAGCCTGTCAACTTCTCCTCCCTGCTTCGGCCTTTGCGTTTTCCTGGACCCGGCGAGATCCGGGTCCAATTCCAGCTTCACAGACGGGAAGGAAAGCCCCAGAGAGCACAGAGCTGTTTGGAAACCTCAATTCTGGCCATTTCCTACCTTTGTTAATTCATTATTTATTTTAATTTTGGGTTTATTTTTCAAAGGATGGCCACACCCAGCTGTGTTCAGGGCTTCCCCTTAGCTCTGCACTCAGAAATTACTTCTGATGGGGCTCGGGGGACTTTATGAGATGCCGGGGATTGAACCCAGGTCGGCAAGTGCCCAATTTGCTGTACTATTCCTCCGACTCCCCAGCCTTTGCTCTAAACAAGAGCAGGGCTGGGGGTGGGCGTGGGGAGAGAGCACTCAGGCTAGAGCACCTGCCTAAAAGTGGGGTGCCTGAGTTTGATCCCTGGCATTGTAGGGTGGGGGGCAAGAACAGCTGGCTGTCCCCTAGGTCCCCAGCACCACAAGGCCTGAGTGCCGTACTTCTGGCCCATACACCCCTCCAGGTGGAGAGGCCCCAGACTCTACAAAAACAAAGGAAGGCAAGCATCTTCTCAGAGCTCCCGAAGGATTCTTGGGGTCACCCCGCGTGCTCGCCCATCTGCTGCCAGGGGCACCTGCAGCGTGTCCCTGTCATAGGTATGGGACAGAGCTGCAGTCATTCTTTGCTCAGTGCTCTTCTGGACCAAGCCAGAACAGAGCCCCTGTGCAACCTCCCTCCCCTCAGATCGGGGTCCCCAGCCCACCTCCTGGCACTGAGGGAGGGTCTCGCTTCCACTGCAGGGAAATTCTGGCACATCTCTGACCTGCACCTGGACCCCAACTACAAGCTGTCTGAAGACCCCCTCAAGGTGTGCCCATCAGCTGGCAACCAGTCCGTGCCCAACGCGGGCCCCTGGGGTGACTACCTCTGCGACGCCCCCTGGAAGCTCCTCAATTCCTCCATCCATGCCATGAAGGAGATCGAGCCACGGCCCGACTTCATCCTCTGGACTGGGTGAGCCTTGGGGTGAGCCTGCAAGGGGCCTCCATGGCCCTGCACCCTTCCCGTACTGTCTCCCAGGGGCCACCCTGGCCTTTGTTTCTGTGAATTTTTTTTGTCTGTGGCCAGGGCTCAAATAGGCAGTGCTCAGGGCTTACTCCTGGCTCTGTGCTCAGGGGTCACCCCTGATGGGGGTCAGAGAACCATCTGTGTTACCAGGGATGGAACCAGGGTCAGGTGCCTGCTAAGGCAAGCACCATACCCCTGAGAGAACTATCCCAAAGCTCAATGGGCCTTGACAACTTTCCCAGAGGACCTGGGCCTCACCGACCCAGAGTCTGTGTCCTGGCCTCCAGGCCTCCCGGTGGCAGCCGCTGTCACTGAGGCTGGGCATGGCAGGTGTGGGCAAGCTGGATTCGAACCTTGGCGTTTCCACTGCAGCTGCTCCACAGGGACTTGGGGGTGCCAGGTACAGGGTTGGGGGTGGGGGGTGCTGCAGGAGAGGTTAAGAATTACGAGGAGGGTTAGAGCATCCGGCATCAGGCCACACAGCCTGGTAAGCTCTCTCTGGGAGAGAGCCCGAGGGCTGATCCACTCAGCCACCGTGAGACCCCGCCCCTCTGACTGGTGTTTGCAGAGATGACACGCCTCATGTGCCCGACGAGCAGCTGGGGGAGGAGGCCGTGCTGGCCATCGTGGCAAGCCTGACCAACCTCATCAGAGAGGTGTTTCCAGGTAAGACCCTGCCATCAGCGCCCCCTGAGCCCCGGGTTGTGTTGCACAGTAGGACCCACCACAGCATCAAGATCCAGATGAGCCACTTTCCTCCCTACATCCCTGCTGGGCCCCTCCAGTCATCATTCCTGCTCTCTACACCTCAGCAGCGCACCCCTCACTGACTCGCCCATCCCTGTCCTTTCTGGCCCCTAGTTGCCACTCATTGCTCTCACTGCATCCCGTCCCCCCGCTGCTTTCATTGCATCCCCCCTGCTCTCACTGTACCCCCTCACTGCATCCCCCTCTGCTCTCACTGCATCCCCCCTGCTCTCACCCCATCTCCCTCTTCTCTCACCCCATTACCCCCTGCTCTGAGCCCCTCCGAATGCAGAGAATTGGAAGAGGTGGGCAGTTGTGCTCAAACTCCCCCAGATATCACATTTCCCTAGAGGGCAGTTAAGACAGATTTCTGGATTCTGCCTCTGGAGATTCTCAACCAGTGGAATTTAATGAGATAAGGGGGGAAAAAGATGTGTGACAAATTCTTCAGTGATGCAGAAGCTGTCTTTTTTTCAGGTCAGTGCTCCACAGTTTGAGACACGTAGGATTGGAGAGGAGAGGCAAGAGAATCTGGAGGAACAATCGTGCCCTGTAATGAGGTTTAGGGCAGGAAGGGTTGTTCTGTGACAAATGGAGAACAGATAGTTGCCTGAAACCTCAAATGGGACAAGAAAGCAGGTGCATTATCTAATGATGGATCATTGATATAAACTGGTCCCCAGAAGACAGTGGGATTAGAGAGAACTCCAGAGTGGGAAAGGCAAAACAACATCAAGCTAGATGCAGAGTCTTCTAATGAGGCAAAATTAGGAAATGGAAAGCAAGTGCAAGTGTAGGTTCAATATTATGGATTTCAAAAAGGTAGGGGAGAGATATGAATAAAGTTTCCTCAAAGAAGTTTATTTGGACATACAGATGACCCAAAGAAAGGTATGTGAAAAAATGCTCTGTATCACTAATCAGGGAAATGCACATCAAAACAACAATGAGATGTCATCCTACACAAGCAAGATTGGCACACATCACAGTGAACAAAAATAACTAAAGAGGATGTGGGGGGGGGGAAGGGACCCTCATTCACTGCTGGTGGGAAGGTCGACTGATCCAACCTTTTGGTAAAATACATGAACAGTCCTTAAAAATTTAAGAATTGAGCTTTCATATGACCCAGCAATCATGATTCTAGGCATATACTCCAAGGCTCCCAAAAAATATTTTCTCAAAAGTCATTTGCACTCCTGCAGCATTATTCACAATGCCACGACCTGGAAACAAACCAAGTGTTCAAGAACAGATGACTGAATAAAGAAACTAAAATACATAAACACAATGGAATATTACTGGGTTACAAGAAATGACGAAATCATGCAGTTTGCTACTATGCAAAAGAGTCTGAAAAGTATCATGTGGAGGGCAGTTGTTCAGGAGGAAAGAATCAAACAGAATAATCCCTCGCATATGTGGGAGAGAAAAACAACAGCAGGTGAATAACAAATGCCCCAAAGCAACAGAAACTGAGAATAGGTCTTGAGTGGGGAACCAGCCATGGGGAAGTGGAATGGGGGACTTCAGGCAATGATGGAGGGAAGTGGACACTCTCGGGGAGGGAGTGATGCTGGATTGTGTTATGCATGAAACCCCACCTTTCACAGTTCTGTAAATCACAGTACATAAAGAAATGTGCCAGCCAAAGAGGCAAGCAGGGTGGTGGGAAGGAACCTAGGGATATTGGTAGAGAGAAGATGATGCTAGTGGTGGGATTAGTGTGGGAACACCATATGCCTGAAACTCAATTATGAATAGTCTTATAAATCAGTTTCTCAATAATTTTTTTAATAAAAGTTAACCAGATAGAATTTTGGGGGGCTTTCCAAGCAGTATTCATGGGGCAAAAGGGGCACTTCGGGTGCTATTTGGCCTATTAGGTCCACAGTTCAATGCTCAGGGCCACCAGGCTCCTCCTAGTCATGGTAGGGAGGAGGGATCCAGGGCTATATCAGACATTTTTGGGGGTAGGGATCATGTGGTATCAGGCATGCAAGTCAAGACCATGCACACACAAGGCACACATCCCAACCAGTGGAATTTAATGAGATCTCTGAGCTCTCTCCCTGAAATATCAATTTTACCTTTGTATAAATTCAAGCTGACTACTGAGTGATTTGCTAGGATATGACTTAATTGTTAATACAAAATATACATTTTTAAATGTTTTTTTTGTTTTTGTTTTGGGACCATACCCAACTGTGTTTAGGGCTTACTCCTGGTTCTATACTCAGGGATCACTCCTGAGTCAGCTTTGGGGAAGCTTATGGGATGCTAGTGATCAAGTTTAGTTTTGAGCACACACGACAAGTGCCCTACCACTGAAATATCTCTTCAGCTCCTGAAAAGCTATTCCTACTTGGACAAAACCTTATTTAATAACTAAAAGTTGAGTGGGAGCACAAAGAACTGCTTTACACCTAGATGCAATCAGTTTCTTACAAATCAGAACTGTTGGGGCTGGACTGAACCGTCAGCATGAGCCCATGTAGACCGTACCACACAACAGGTAGGAATATAGGGATCCATGAAAATGGGCGAGATTTCTGGCCCAGCCTAGTCTTTGGGATGCAAATTTTAAATACTTGTAACCCAAGGAAGGTTTGGTTTCGGTTTTGTATCTCTTTCCTTAGGCCAAAATTTACTTGTCTGAGGACACGAGGAAACAATACATGCTTTGCCTTCCTCAGTGTTCTTTTTGTAACTTCTTTGGATGACATCATTGTATTGTGCCCTTTAGAGGTATGATGATCAATAAAAGAGACCTCAGGACACTCAGCCTTTTGTCACAGGATCAGAGTGAGTTCAGTGGCCCTCCATGAAATATAATAATTTCTCTCACGTTCCTTATCTCAGCGCCTCCAACTGAACAAACATTCACGCAACAAGACCACACATGCTAGGGGAAAAGGGAGCTCAGATAGAGAAGGGAACACCAAATAAAGGTGTTGGGAGAATCCTCCCAGGATGGGAGAAGCATGCTGAAAGTAGACTATAGACCAAACATGATTGTCACCCATT
>JAOXYA010139698.1:0-10126 GCA_028565675.1 Sorex palustris | reverse complement strand
TTTGCTCGAGCGGGCCCAGTAACGTCTCCATTGGAGACTTTGTTGTTACTGTGTTTGGCATATCGAATACGTCACGTCACAGGGAGCTTGCCAGGCTCTGCCTTGCGGAAAAAACAAACAAACAAAAAAACCTTTTCTCTGGGACTGGAGTGATAGTACATGGGATACGGTGCTCATCTTGCACGTGGCCAACATGGGTTCATTCCCTCGCATCCCATATGGACCCCCGGGCACTGCCAGGAAAGGTCCTGAGTGTAGAGACAGGAGTAAGTCTTGAGCATCACCAGATGTGGCCCACAAACAAAACAAACAAAAAGAACCTCAGTTTTTCTCTTTTGGGGCGGGGGCCTTCCCAAGTAGCCTCAGGGTGCCTGGGATGTGTAGGTTCGAGGGTTCCAGGGCTCAGGCCAGTGGTACAGTGCTGTCTCAGGGGCCACCAGGGCTACACCTGGCAGTGCTCTGCGGTGCTGGGGAGCAGACTGAGAGTCTTGCGTATGCCAGGCATGTGCTCTCGCCCTTCGAACTGCGTCCCCAGGATTGCATCCCTTTTAGTAGTGCTTTTTGGTGTGAGGGTCATTCCCAGCAGTGCTGTGGGGCTATTCCTGCCGGGTCCACTCCTGGCAGTGCGTGGATGAAAATGGGCTGCAGAGGATTGAACCCAGGCTTCTTGCATGCATGTGCCCAGCCCAGGGAGCTTTTTCTCCAGCCTGGTTTTGTCTCTCTTAAAGATGACATTTGGGAGATTTATGTGAGTTGTCGGGCAGGGGGAGTGGTGTGGAGGGCTAGAGTCATGCAGTGCCCTGCATTTGCTTCCTGGCAATACATGCCTCCCCAAAGCAGAGCTGGGAGTCACTCCCGTGTGCCTCCAGCTGTGACCTTTCCCCTCCAGAGAAACCCAAATTAGGTAAGTCAGCTCTCTTAGGCTGAAGCTCGGATCTGAGCCCAGTTTTCTGGTTCCAGAGCCTGTGATCCTACCTCTTCAGTACCAAAGGCATAGCACATTAAATGGCCAAATAAAGGGGCCTTAGAGATAGTATGGAGGTTAAGCTGCTTGCCTAGCATGCGGCTTCTCTGAGAGGCCCTGGTTCAAATCCCAGCATGGCATATAGTTCCCTCAGTAATGCAGATGTACCCCAAACACCCCCCATGCAGCCCCAAAACCAGCCGAACAAGAATGCCCAGAAGGACTCTAAGTGGTTGTTGGTGGGACCTTGTTATAACCATTTCGTTCCACAGTAGAGCTGCCTGAACTCCCTGCAGGCGTTTGGGTTGGGCTGTTTGTGCCCATCCTTCCCGTGGCCCATAGCCTGCTCTTTTTATGTCAGGTGTTACAGTACCGGAACTGGTGCCAAGAGCTGGAGAGGCGGCTGGAAGCCACTGGGGTGAGTGAGGCTGAGTTCTGGGCTCCCCTGAGCCCTCAGAGACTGTGCTTGTTAGACTTCATCAGCTGACTGAGGGTGGGCCGTGTTTGTTGTTTGTTACAGGGATCACTGCTGATGGTGCTGGGGGACCATATGGGATGTCAGGGAACAAATTGAAGTCAGTCACATGCAAGTTAACTGCATAACCCCACCCTCCACCCTTTTGCCCCTATATGACCCCTCTGGTGCTAGTAAAAATGTCTTTTTCATAAGGCCAGAGAGACAATACAGTGGGTAGAGCATTTGCCTTGGATGCAGCGGATTCAATCCCTGTCACCACATATGGTCCAGGAATGATCCCTGAGCACAGAATTGGGAGTAGGCCCTGAGCACTGCTAGGCATACATGCCCCCACCCCCCCCCACACACACACACAAAAAAGAAGGCTTTTTATTTTTATTTATTTTGCTTTTTGGGTCATACCTGGCGATGCTCAGGGATTACTCCTGCCGGTACTCAGGGGACCATATGGGATGCTGGGAATCAAACCCAGGTCAGCCGCATGCAAGGCAAACACCCTACCCACTGTGCTATCGCTCCAGCCCAGCCTTTTCCTTTAGCCCTTGGAACTCTCATACAGATGCCTTCCCTGGATCTGTTCCTGGCCTTTCAGATTCTAATCCTTTGCTCTCTGAGGGGAAAATTCAGTCTGAGGAGCCCTAATCTCTTTGGAAATGGTGTGAGACAGGGAAAAAAGACAATACATTTTTCTTCCAGAAGGTGTCAGTGTGTATCTGTGAGAGAGATGCAGCCCCCAACAGCCTGTTTATTGGCATCTGGGGGATAAATCAGGGGTAAAGGCATTTGCCTTGCATCTGGCTGACCCCAGTTTGATCTCTGGCACGATGTGGTCCCCTGAGCTACATAGGCTATGACGCCAAAGCCAAACAAAAGCCTGTTTGTGACAGAGGGATTTATTTATGCCGTTGCCATAGTCCCTGCTCCCTCTCGGCAGTCACCTTCACGCATTCCCCTCAGATAGAGTCTAGCAAAGAAAGGAAAGAAATGGGCCTTTCTGAGGGCTGTTCTGTGTAGGCCAGGCGCCCCGAGCACTGTCACAGACCCACATCTCCATCTGCAGCGCCACTTACCCGGGGGATGCTGTCACCTTCGTTTTGAAGCCAAAGACTTTGTGGCGCAGACAAGTTCAGTAACTGGTCAGGGTCCAAACATTAGCACAAGAAGTCAAGGGTGTTCAGTGGAAGATTTATTTTTCGCTTCTTAAGGTAAAAACGCTTTGTACTTCTTTTTTTTTTCTTTTTTGCTTTTTGGGTCACACCTGGAGATGCACAGGGGTTACTCCTGGCTCTGCACTCAGGAGTTACTCCGGGCAGTGCTCAGGGGACCATATGGGATGCTGGGAATCGAACCCGGGTCGGCCACATGCAAGGCAAATGCCCTACCCGCTGCGCTATCTCTCTAGCCCTGTTTTCCACTTCTAAATGGCCCTTTACAGGAGAGAATCCTGGTTCACTTTTGGAGAGAGGAACATCGCGAATTTGCTCTCAGGGTGCAGTGATTGGGAGATGGGGGATGGCATATATGCTAACAAAAAGAAAGGGAACTTGTGCGTCGGGGGCTCCGGGCACAGGCCAAGCGCTGTGCTCTCCCGGAGTGAAGCAGGCTTGTCTCTGTTGAAGGGACCACTCCCCCCGAGGTGGGAAAGCACGGATGAACCCAACCTGGAACAGCTGCTCAAGCGACTGGAGGAGGAGCAGCTGAGGTGATGGAGCCCAGATCCTCAGACCCAGGGGACTGACCCGGGGGGCGGGGTGAAAGGTGGATGGGAAACCTATTCTCAGGGCTCGTGTGGGTCAGAACCTCGAACCTTCACCTTCCAGCTTCTAGTCATGGGAAATTCTGGGGGTGGTCATCGGACTTCCAGAGGAGGGGTTGGACCGTCCCTCCCTCCTGTGCCGTCCAGGTGTGAGAGCCTCGCTGAAGTGAACACCCAGCTCCGGCTGCACGTCGAGAAAGCCGACGTGGTAAATAAAGCCCTTCGGGAAGATGTGGAGAAATTGTCGGTGGACTGGAGCCGGGCCCGGGACGAGCTAATGAGGAAGGAGAGCCAGTGGCAGATGGAGCAGGAGGTAGGAGGAGGAGGAGGGCCCTGGAGCTCTAGGGGGAGAGTGGGGCTCTCGGCATTGGCCTGGCCGGTGGTAGGAAAGATTCATTTCAAGACTGGCGTATCAGCTGAGCTGTCCCGGTTCAAATCTCCAGTCCTCCCTTTTTATGAAAGGATGGGGCGGGGTTGGACCACACCCCGTGGTGCTCAGGGGTTACTCCTGGCAGAGCTCGGGGGACCATATGGGGTGCTAGGGATTGAGCCCAGGTTGGCCTAGTGCAAGGCAAGTGCCCTCCCCGCAGTACTGTCGCTCTGGCCCGTCCCTCCAGAGTTCCTTACTCCCACTGGCAGCTTTTTGTGTCACAACTGCGCTGGAAGGATAGCACAGTGGGTAGGCCATTTGCCTTGCATGCGATCGACACTGCTTCAATTCCTCCGCCCCTCTCAGAGAGTCCAGCAAGCCTGGCAAGTTCCCTGTGGCATATTCGATATGCCAAAAATAGTAGCAAGTCTCAAATGGAGATGTTACTGGTGTCCACTCGAGCAAATCGATTAACAATGGGAGGACAGTGCTACAGTGTCACACCCGGCGATGCACAGGATTTACTCCTGGCTCATGCACTCAGGAATTGCTCCTGGTGGTACTCAGGGGACCATATGGGATGCTGGGAATCGAACCGGGGTCGGCCACGTGCAAGGTAAACGCCCTACCCACCGTGCTATTGCTCCAGCCCTGCCTTTGATTTAGTCTTGCCCTTACCTGCCTCAGCCAGGTTTTGTTGACACTTAGAGAAGCAACGTCACTGCCTAAGTGACAAGTGCATAGAGGACTCTGAGCACTTGCTTGCTTGTCTGGGGGCATCTGCAGGTGTAGATGTTAAGATGTCACTGCTGGGCAGGAACGTGTGCCTCACTTGCAGGGGTCCTGGGTTCCACCTCATGCCAAGTTCCCCAAGTAATGCCAGGAACAAACCCTGAGCTGGTACTGCAGCCCTGAGCCTTGCCCGGAGTGACCTCAAAACAAACAAGAACAATAAGAATAATAGTAACTAAATAACTATGGGAATTGAATAGGGGAAGAGAAACCAGATATGGACCCTGGAGGAATTTTAAGTTCCCAGCCAAAGAAACTAATATTTTCTGTGCTTGAATTCCGTGTTAGAACACACCGGCTCTGCCCCTCTCCTTCTCTCCCTCGTGCTAGGTGATTTCTCGTGTGGTGCGATTTAATTGTCATTGTAAGTCCTGGGTAATAATGGCAGTAGTTGTGATTTGTTGAGCCGCTGTTTGTCCCTTGCTCATGTGGCTCTGAGGAAGGCCATATCCCATTCAGACCCTTTGACTTTGAAATCCTTCCACTACCTTAAACTCTTCAATATGACTTAGCTGTAGACATCCAGTCACAAGCTCTAGACAGAAATTTAAGTCTCCTATGTTGGTGAAAGACAGTTCTCTGCCCTTTGGTGTGACCTGGGTTTCTGAATATACATGGGTGGGCAGTGTTTGTTTTTGGACCACACTCAGCAGTGCTCAGGGGTTTACTCCTGGCTCTGTGTTCAGGAATCACTCCTGTGGAACTCATTCCTGTGTCCAGGAAATCATTCCTGCGCCCAGGAATCGCATGCAAGGCAAAACACCTTATTCCTGTCCTATCTCTGACCCTGAACATGCAGTTCTTCAAGGGCTACCTGAAAGGGGAGCACAGTCGCCTTCTCAGTCTGTGGAGGGAGGTCGTGACCTTCCGACGCCACTTCCTGGAGATGAAGTCTGCCACTGACAGGTGAGTGTGGGTTTGCCAGGGGAGACTGTCCTGTCAGGGTATGCCCTGGAGGGCGGCGGGTGGCTGTGCGGGGGAGGCAGCCCAGCTCAGGCAGGGCAGTGGAAGAGTCGGGGTTTCCAGCTCCCATCCTGGGCCCTCCCTCTGGGGGGGGGGTTCCTCTCTTCCCTCGCCTGTCCTCAGAGATCTGACGGAGCTAAAGGCGGAGCACGTGAAGCTCTCCGGGTCCCTGTTGACCTGTTGTCTGCGCGTTGCTGTCGGGGTACAGCCTCGGGACCCCAATGGCTCTGGAAGACAGGATGGGAAGGAGCCCACGCAGGTGCTGCGGCTGCTGGCCAGGACCCAGGAGCTGGAGAAGGAAGCCCACGAGCGGAGCCAGGAGCTGCTCCAGCTCAGGAGCCAAGGGGAGCTGGAGAAGGCTGAGCTGCAGGACCGGTGAGCGGACCGAGAAGGAGAGGGAGGGAGGGAGGGAGGGAGGGAGAGCTTGCCTGTGTGGGAGGGAAGGAGAGAAGCCCCAGCCCACCCCCCCACCCCCCAGTCCCTACCCTCTGCAGCCCTCCAGCCAACATCCCTGCAGCAGCCAAGCTCTGACCCGCCTCCACCCCTGCACCTTGTTCTTTGGGACAGTTTCTAGTGGCACCCCTTCCTCCGGCCCTCGTAGCTTTTTCATTCACCATGCAGGTGTCTTTGGATCTGCTTGTGACACCAATGCCCTCATTGTCCTCACACTGATTAGTTGCTTTTTATTTTTCTTTTTGGAAATAAGGGCCATTGCCCACCGCAATGGGGAGCCTGGGACCCTCCTAGGGGTGCTTGACCCAGCAGTGTGAACCCAAGGGTTTGGTGCTGGGGACCACTAGGGCTACATACAGCTGGTGGTGACAGGGAAGGCCCTGTGGTGCTGGGGCTTGAGCCTGGGCTAGGCACGTGCTCTACCACCGGTCTTGTCCGCAGGCCCGCCCCCTGCATCTACCTTATTTTTATGGGGTCATACTAGGGGAGACTTAGGAGACATGCAGTGCCAGGGATGGAACTCAGGGACCCCCTCAGTAAGTTACCTTTTCTTCCAGTTAAGCTTTTTAATTTTTTTTAAATTATAATAAAATAATTTTATTTTTTATGATGGTAGAAAAGGCAGGAACGCAAATCATCTCCAGGGCTCCGTTCCAGCACCACCTGGTGGTGGTGTATGTATATTGCCGTTTGTTTTGTTTTGGGTTGTGGAGACCCTGGAACAAAGGCCCGGTTCATTTTTGGTGGGGGGTGGAGTTTTGGGGCAACACCCGGCTGTGTTCAGGGGTTATTCCCAGCTCTGTACTTAACTCCTGGGCTATCTCTCTGGTCCAGAAAGACCAGATCTTTTTGTGGGTTTTGGGGTTTTGTTTTCTCCGGGAGCCACTAAACCCGGCCATGTTCAGGACTTACTCCTGCCTCTGTGCTCATGGGTCACTCCTGGCGGTGCTCAGGGAACCATACAGGATGCCGGGGATCAAACCCAGGACAGCCACATGCAAGGCAAGCGCCCTGCCCGCTGTACTATCACTCTGGTAGAGAGCTTGGCTTGCTTTCACAGTCTGAATGTAATCTCCAACACCAAAGAAAAAACAAACAATGCCTTCTTTTAGAAACAATACAAGTATACAAAAAAAAACACACACACACACACAAACAATACCAAAAAAGAGCCTATCTTTTTTTATTTGGGGTCCTGGTGGTCGTTCACAGAGGTGCATGGGTGACCCATGGTCCTTAGAATTGAACTCAGGCTGGCGAATGTAAAGCATATATTCCAGAATTTTGTGCTGGGTCCATAACCCCAGCAACGACCTTATTGTAGTAAGTTTTGTAGCTCTAGCGCTTTGTACGTCACCTGCTATAAGTAGGTACTTGAAAATGTTTGCTAAATGATACTGTAGTTGAGTGACCACATGGTATCTTAGATTTGTTTTTGAATATAATTATTCAAAAAGGGGCTGGGGAGATAGCTCCATGGGTGGAATAGGCTTTGCATGCAGGAGCCCCAGGTCCGGTCCCTGGCACCTCATGGTGTGCTGAGCACTGCCAGGAGCAGCTCTCTGAGTGAGTACTGCCAGGCATAACCCCAAAACCAAAATACAGTAAGACAGGGGGAAGATTTTTTGTTGTTGTTGTTGGCTTTTTTGGATCACACTCAGTGATGCTCAGGGATTCCTCCTGGCTCTGCACTCAGGAATTACTTCTGGCGGTGTAAGGGGGACCATATGGGTTGCAGGGATCGAATCCTGGTTGGCTGTGTGCAAGGCATACGCTCTACCCTCTGTGCTATCGCTCTGGCCTCAAGGGGAAAAAAGTTTTTAACTCCCACATTACATGCGCTCAAAAAATACTTATTTAGGGCCAAAAAGATAATACAATGGGCAAGGTGCTTGCCTGGCACACAGCTGACCCAGGCTCGAACCCTAATACCATAGATGGTCCTTAGCATCACCAGGAGTGATCCCTGAGCACAGCTGGATATGGCCCAAAAGCTACCCAGGTGGGCATTGAGCTTCAGGACATGGGGTTAGGGATAATGACGTATGGTTAATTACACTGAACTTTGAGGTTAATATCGAGGAGGATGAACATAATCTCCCCAAATTGTCCCTCCTATTTCCCTGTCAGAGTCAGATCCTTGGGCTGGCGGGGCCTTAGGACTATCCCTGGTGGCAATTCTCATACTCTTATTGGCTTCAGGGTGCTTGACTTCAAGATCAAGCTGGGCCTGCAAGGGCACAGGCCGGGGCTGCCCTTCAGCTTTCGGGCCCCCCAAACACGTGTTCCAGCCTTGAGATGTGGTAAATGCCTGCATGTATCTGAGTGGCTTTTGGCTCCCCCTCTCCCACCCCCAATTTGAGGCTATATTGCATTATGTGGTTTTCAGGGAGCACAGAGGGGCTGAGGGCTCCCCTAGGGACTTGGGCGGGGGCTGCAGCAGGCATGTGTGTTGGGGCTGGAGCGTGACGCTTAGCTAGTGCTGGCCCTCTGGAGGGCAACCCTTGTGACCTGCCGTGCTCTTCTCTGCAGGGTGACTGAGCTCTCTACTTTGCTGGCCCAGTCCCAGAAGCAAAACGAAGATCATGAAAAGATGGTCAAGGCTCTGAAAGAGACCATGGAGATCCTGGTACATGACTCTTTGTTCTGGAAAGGACTTTGGATGGGCTTGTCCTTGAAAGACAGATCGAGTGCCAGAGGGATAGCACAGTGGGTAGGGTGGTTGCCTTGCACACAGCCCACCTGGGTTTGATCTCCAGCACCCCATATGGTCTCCTAAGCACTGCCAGGAGTATTTCCTGAGTGCAGAGCCAGAAGTAATGACTGAGCATTACTGAGTGTGACCCAAAATCCCAAAAATAAAATAGAGACAAATCAGACAGAACCCCACTTAAATGTTCCTCAGAATCTCCCAAAGCTGTGCCAGGTAAATAGTTCAAAGGGCTGAGCACCTGCAGGGGATCTCGGTTCTGTCCTCAGCCCTGCTTGGTTCCCCGAGCACGGAGGACAGGGACTTCCAAGCCCAGAGCCGGGAGTAGTCCCCAAGCGCTGTCTGGTGTAGCCTCTAAACCCAAAAGCAAACAAACAAAAATCCCCTGAAAATCAGCGTACTTTTTATTGAGTTAATAAATACTTTCCATCTCTGCCATGTCCCTGGGAGAGTACTATGGAGTATGTACGTAGCGTCATGACCAGCGTATCTGGGCCAGGCACTCAGCACTCAGCACTGACCCACTGACCCGGCATGTAGGGGCTGTGTGCAGGGAGACCCCAAGGAGTGTGGCTGTGAACGGGACTCGAGGTAGATGTGGGGGAACCACCCTCCCGTGCCTGAAGGACTGATCCAAGGCAGGAGAGTTGACTTGTTCGGTGTTTACCAACTGGACAGTGACTGAATGTCACTGGCTGGTCGAGTTCGGCTCAGAGCTAGAGCTGGCTGGCGGCGGGGATGGGCAGCCGTCTTGTGAAGGTGTGAGGCTTGTGCCTCTTATTCTCTCCAGGGGGCTCAGGTAGACCTGGCTCCTTTTTCCCTTTCATCTCGAAAATGTGCAGGTCTCTGGTTTCAGGCAGAACCTGCATCCCTACCCCCATGCGCGCCCCAAGCCTTCTCCTTCAGCTGGTGTTGTGCTGAACTGTTGATGCCTCTGGCTCCTGCCGGTCAGGAATCTGCAAATTCACGCATCTGTGGGCCGACAGTGCAAGCGCGTGAAACGGGTTTGCTTGTCAGAATTCTCCCGGCGCCGTCACACTGAGCTTCCCATACCAAGGGCCACTCGATGCAGTGTGAAGGGAAGCGTGAGGCATCGATGGCATGGGCCTGATGAAGCTCATCCTGTGGGAAGAGCCATCTCCTCAAGCATCAGGAACTGGGGCATGTGGGCATGGAGGCAGGGAGGCTCATTTGTTGACCTTTCTGGAGAGAAGCAAGAAATTCAGATTCTTCTGCCAAAGAATCTGTTGATGATGAATGTCAACTCCCAGACAAGCCATTTTAGCTGCATGCCCGTGTCTTCAACTCATTGCTGACATGACAACCCCTAGGTTGGGAGAGGAGCACGTGGCCGCTTTGACTAGCTCTCTCTCTGGTAGCCTTAGCATCTGGCCCTGGTCCCAACCCAGCCCAGCACCACGGAGCTGAGCACTGGGTTGAGTCACTTTACATGCATTTGTTTTTCCTCATTCAAGTTTCTGTTTTAAAATATTTATTTGTAATTGAATCACAGTGAGATATACAGTTACAAAGTTATTCATGATTGAGTTTCAGTCATACATATGTCTGAGCATAGAATTCAGACATACACCTGTCCCTTCACCAGTGTACATTTCCCACTGCCAGTTTCCCTCCCACAC